>NW_020769444.1:1243248-1356496 GCF_900518735.1 Pseudonaja textilis | reverse complement strand
ATAATAAGAGAAGGGGTAGAAGAGAGATTACCACAGCTTCAGAAAATCAACAAACAAACAACAAGGAAGTCATCTTAAAGAGAAAATAGTGCCAACTTAGTAAACTTAAGTAGTACCACGTAATAAATAAAGCAAATTGGGTGAGCTAAAGTTCCATCTTCCAGCTAGAGGTTTCTTTTCAGCCTTCCAATCAGCAAATGGTGAAATGTGCTGACTAATCTGCAGTCCCAAAACCGTCTTTCCCAGCCTACTGTTCGCCTCTGGCTTCTTCCTCTTGCTGCTGCTTCTTTCTTTGCTTTCCAACTTTTAAATCCACATACAAATCTTCCAAAGTCCAATATAATGCTCAATTTATCTTCTCCCCAATATTAAGTAGATGTAATAGTCATGTTGTGCTCAGACCTGAGGATTCATAAGACTCAATGTCAATATTCTTTCACCTCCATCGCCTCCCTCTTCTCAAATAGAGTCAAAAAGAAAGGTCCAAGAATCGAATAAAGCCCCTCACCAGTTCCGGACCTCCAATCTCCAGGTTTTAGCAATCTCCCTCTTTCCCCAGAGCTTCCCCCTCACAGGGTAAAACTGTGCTTTCCTTCGCTCTCCATTATAATCTTTCCATTTTCCCAATTGCTTTTCTGGCCGCTCTCCGCCCGACTTCCAAGAGGTGCTTATCACAACCAGGAGAGAAGAATTTATGCTATCATTCTTCTGTCATTCTACTCCCTTCAGACTTCAAAGAATCCAAGATATAAACCGTTTCTCTGTTCCTGTTACTCGATCTCGCAGGCTGTCACTGCTTTGCTTATTCACTCAAGTGGCAGACCGGATTGGAAGCCGCCATAAAATGACAGCTTACTCTTTAGCGCCGAGCTCGGGAGCTTCCCTCTTCACTGTCGGGGAGTTGCCTTCCCCCCTCTGCAGCTCGAGGATCTCCACGTTGACAACTTGTAACTTTTTGTTACAATCACAATTCTGGGTGATGCAAGGTTTTGGAAGACTAAATTAATTTAGATATATTTGTTTCTTGAAAACTTTTATATGAGCTCAAAATCTATTACATCTATTATTAGAATAATTAGAATTAGAATTTTCATTTTTCTCCATAAATACAGCATTTTTCAGTTTAGTAGTTTAGCCTAATAATAGTTGTAATAGATGTTGAGTAAGTTGGTTCCGTGGTACCTTACCAGTTATGCAGTTGAACACTAAACTACTTTTCATTTCGTTTTTTCCTAGGTTGGTTCAATCTGTTTTCTTGTAAACAGAAATCTCTGTATTTTATTATTATTTGCTTGTGGCACAAATAAGTCTCTTTCTAACATGTAATTTTTTTTTAATTACAAGGAACATATAGTACTCCAATGAATGGAATAACTGATGAATCATTTCCCATCACTGAATTTGACTATGATGGTGCAGTAACACCATGTCATTTGTTTCCAATGTCCTACCAGAATTTTATTCTTTGGTATTCATCTTTGGCCCTGTGGGCAATGTGCTGGTTGTACTGGACCTTATCAAATATAACAAGATTAAAAGCATGACAGATATATATCTGTTAAATTTAACCATCTCTGATCTGCTTTTCATTTTTTTTACTTCTCTCTCGAATTTATTATTCAATACACGACTTTGGAGATACAATATGCAAAATTTATGCCAGGGTCTTTTTTAATGCTTCTACAGTGGAAGTTTTTTCATTGTCCTCTTGACCATTGATCGATATTTAGATATAGTTTATTAAGCATCTGCATTAAAATCCTGAGCAATGTGCTATAGTATCATTACAAGCATTCACACATGAGACCTGGCAGTTTTAGTCTCTTTACCAGGATTAGATTTTTTCAGATTACATGTAGAAAACTATAAGAAATCTTGCACTTTTAATTTTCCACATGAAAGTTTTGCATGAACAAGTTTTTTATACTGAAAATATATATAGCATTGCAACTGACTGAAACATTTGCAGTAGCTCATTGATGTGTCAATCCTTTGATCTATGCTTTTGCTAGTGAGAAATTTAAAAAATATGTTATCAGATTTTTCCATCTATGAATTTCCTGTATCTTCCTGTATGAAGATCCTCTGGACAGAACAGTTTCATATATTGACATTCTACCGGAAAGGAAGGCATTTCAGCAATTTTACAGAATATATGTGTAAAGAAAAATGTGATTTAGTTTTAAGGATCAAGTCACTTTTGACAAAGCTATTTTTGTGTTAGAAGACCAGATCTGAACTGAATGAAGCCTGCTTTAATGATGTTAGTTTGTAAATTACACAGTGCATGAATATCATCTGCAGTTCAAATTTAAATATTATAGATTTAATTGAGTACTCTGCACATGATGAAAAGAATCAATTATTTGCTGAGCAAAACATATTATATATACCCTATCATATCTGAGATATATTTAAAGTATCTTTGATAATTTTAACTTCAGAGTTTCAATTCACTTTTTGAAAAAATAAGTACTTTATCTTTTCTAAATATACTGAGGCTGTAGTTCTATTAATATTTTGGTAGTATTAGTATAAGTCCCCAAGAACTTACTTAAGTTTTACTTCTGTATAATCAAGAAATGGATTGTATTATGAATGCTGCGTTTGTATACTATTCTGATATTGCAGATTTCTTGTATTACTCTAAAAAGATGGACACAGTCTAAGTTTGTGTTTCAAAAAATTACCAAGCTATGGATTTTAATGGCAGCAAAGCTTATCTAAGTATGATGAGAATGTTTGGAAATGTGTTGACTGTAAGAGGAAAGGTCCTTCAAGATTGTTATATCCCATCAACATATGAAATTTCTCCTGTAGGTAATTTTTTTAATTAGGAAAAAAGTTTTTAAAATATTATTTTAATATTAGCATAGCTTGGTGAAAAATTGTTACATCTTAGCATATCTTGGTGAAAAACTGTTACATAGTATTGGTGCAACAATCATAGCAAATATTGTTTGTGTATATTCTGGGTTCCTGAAAAATTATTTTTTTGATTTTGAGGCAGCTTATTCCTTTATAATAGAAGTATCAAACTCAAGGCCTGAGGGCTGGATCCGGCAGTCCTGGTCTACCCACTGTGAAGAGAAAAGATTGGACCAGCCTGGCTTTGGACCAGTCTAACCAGTAAGAAGAGGAAAGATTAGGCCAGCATGGCTTTGACCCAGTCTACCCAATGTGAAGAGGAAAGATGAAGCCAGCGTGGCTTTGGACCAGTCTACACAATGAGAAGAGGAGAGATTGGGCCAGCCTGACTTTGGCCCGGTCTACCTAACACAAAGAGGAGACATGCCAGCAGTTTGGGGAGTGGCATCAAGTTGGCCATGCCCATCCAGTCAGCCATACCCAGGGCCACGCCTGGCCAGTCTTCCAAGGTCAACCACAGCCTTTGATGCAGCCCTCAATGAAATTGAGTTTGATACCCCTGCTTTCTATCTATATATATAAAAGTGAAAAAACACTCATGCATCATCACAAAATCTCCAGAATTGTAAAGCCTACAAACTTGAAATTTGGCAGGTATGTTCCTCTTGGCTTCTAGGTACTCACTAAGAAAGGATTTTTTGAAACGACCATCAGAGCATCAATATTTCCTATATTATTAACACAATCTGATGCTAAGGAGTTCTACTCCCCCTTCCCACCTAAAAAGAAGTCTCTTCCAAATGCAAAACACAAGCAGAAGAGTTTCACTTTCAGTTTTACTTTCATAGCAGCAAACAGCTTCACTACGGAACAGTTGAGCTAAGCCACGCTCAGGTTCTTTGTTGTCTCCTTCTTACTCACACACCAAATACTGTTCGAGTTTCCAAACACGTCTAAACTCTCTCACACACTGACAAGATGCTAGCCAGATGAATACCAATGGATGCTGGTAGGCAGAGGCAGAATTTTTCCCCTTATTTTCCTCCTCAGTTCAGATTAATCTGTTCCTTCTACTGTAACACCGGTTAAAGGGAAAAGAGGCAAAAAATGCAGAAAAATATTTACAGATGTGATTAGGAAAGCACAAGAGAAGCTGCACACAAGTATCATCAAACTCATTCCCAAGTCAGTAGACAGGCTGTAAAAAGTATACATCTAATAATCCCTACATTAATCACTCACAAATGAGATTAATGCATTGGACTAATAAATATTTATCTGGTTTTCAATATGAACCACAGATTCATTATTCCAGGGAAAAGGTTGTTGATCTCGGACCTCGGTTATCTTGTGCCTGGTGCCATGCTCTAAAGTGGCAAGATGAGAGTTCCAGGATGTGCTGCAGTAGTGGTAAAGACCAGCTCCCTCCACTTCAGCCCTACCCTGAACCCTTACACAGCTTTCTCACCCACCAGCATCAAATGGCAAAGCACTTTCTTTCTGCTATCCGGAAGTACAACCGATGCTTCCAAATGATGTCTTTTGGAACCAGAATGGTGAGGGAGGGAAATTTTAAGCCAACATTCAAAATTCAGGGGCAGGTCTACCATAGGATAGGGAGTATCATGGCAGGGCCTCAGCAGCAGCTTTCATTTCTCCAGATATACTTTTTTGGTGATGAGGACAATGAGAGTGACATCCATTGTGGAATCTGTATATCTAAAAGCAAAATACCACTCACGCATCATCATGAAATCTTCAGAACCATGAAGCCTACAAATTTGAAATTTGGCACATATGTTCCTCTTGGCTTCTAGGTGCTCGCTAACAAAACATTTTTTGAGGGGTTAAGCCCTTCTCGTCGACGGACCAGGGACTGCGACTGTCCGCAGCTTCAGTCTCATTGGAGAGCTCCAATCACTGTGATTAAGGGCTGAAGCTGCCTCAGAGGCGTACCCCCCCTCCCTGGGTTAGGCAATTCCCCCCCGAAGACGACCGAGTGGTGGTCTAAAATGGCCACCCTGAAGAGGAGGACTTAGCTGGACTAAGATTTGTGCAGGAGAGAAGAAAGAGGTGGACAACATAAGAACTGGGGCAACTTGGTGCAACAATTAATTAAAAGGTATCCCAGGACAGTATTTTAAGAATTTTCATGAAAGAATAAGAAAGTGGTGGATTTTTAAAGGAAAGAGAAAAAAAGTGAAAATATCTTTGACAGCTGAGCAGGGCTTCAAACCAGGATTGGAAGAAGCCAGAACAAGATATCCAAACTAATTGAATTAAAATACAAACAGGCACAATTTAAAGCTGGACTTAGGAGTTTTCAAAAAGAAGGGGGAAAATTTAAATGGAAGATTTGATTGGTTTGGAATAGTGAGGTTTAGAAAGCCCCGAACAATAAAATGGGGGGAAAAGGTGAGGACATTGTATAATGGAAAGTGCCATCTGGTGGACAAAAATTTAAGCTGAAAAAGGGAAAGTTCCTATTTCTCTATGAATCGGATCTGATACAATGAAAAGGAAATATTGAAACAATATAACAAATACCCTAAAAATTGAAAATTGAATTAGAACAAAAGAAAAAATATGGATTGTTGGACTGATTGGTGATTTTGCTATAAACTCAGTTCGGGAATAGTTGTTAATCCAGAAAGTTTGAAGAAGAAAAAAGAAAAAGATTGGTGATTGGTGGATTTTAATGACTATAAGATATAAGATGATATATCTGTGGGATCTAAAAATGGAACTTAAAATTTTGAAAGAACTACTACATGCAAGAGGTGAATCACTTGCCTCTGAGTTAAAAGCTATGGAAATGGCAATTGAAGAATATGAAGAAAAAACCTTAGAGAAGGAAGAGTTAGTTCAAGAAGAAGCCAAATAGACAATCAGCACAAAGAACACCACAAAGAAGAGGAAAAAGAAGGGGGGGGTTAAAAATGGGAGATTTAAAAAAGTAACTAAAATGGGGAATATTTATAAGACAGAAAGACAGAAAGAAGCAGCAGAAAAGTAAAAGGGGGAAGGAAAATATATATATAGAGAGGGATATAAATCAGAGGGAGAAAAGATTTGGAAAAACAAAAGGGAAGAGAGGTAATGAGGAACAGGAACAGAAAGAAAGAAATATGGGAATTGTAAAATAAAGGAAAAATTTTCTTTACCTAGAATACATCGGGACAATGGTTAATGAATTAAGACAAGGGATTCTGCATTGATATGAGGGGTAATAATAATGTACTTTGCAATTACAAATTATAGAATATAGTCTATTGAGAGGAGGGAGGAGCACTGATATATTTTTAGAAGATGAATGCATTTTCTTTTTTTTATTGTTACAAGAAGCTGTGAGGATCATCCAGAGAGTGGGAGGTGCTCCAGTCTGCGTCTGTGTAGGCTGAGCTTAATTACTGAGGAACGCTCCGCCCTCTGTCACGTGGTCCCTTGTAGCGTTCCCCAGTTTATGCGAAGTCGAGAGAGGAGGAAAGTCGTCTAACTCTCATCTAACTAGACTTAAGGTATCATTGGCTGAAACAAGGTTCCCCCAGACGGAAAAAAATTAAAAAGGGTGGGGCTGGATGATCCTCGCAGCTCGACTAGAAATGGCGTGTCAGGTAAGACCAACGCCCATTCTCCCTTGAGCTGCTCGGATCATCCAGAGAGTGGGACATACCAAAGCTTGGCTGTCCTACGGGAGGGAATCCGTCTGGGGTGGAAGCTCCCCTGGGTCCTCGATGACCCGCTGGAGGACTCGTCTACCAAACGAGGCCTCCGCTGACACAAAGATGTCAATCTTATAGTGCCTAATGAAAGGGGAGGGGGAAGCCCAGGTGGCGACCTGACAAATGTCTGAGATTGGAGCCTGGGTAGCCCAGGCCGCAGAGGTGGCCGCACTTCTGGTGGAATGCACCGTAACCCCGCTGGGAACTGGCAAGGCCTGAGACGAATAAGCCTTGGCGATGGTGGCTCTGATCCATCGCCCGATGGTGGAAGGGGACACCTTGTGGCCTAAGGACTTGGGCTGGAAGGAGAGAAATAAGGACTCGGACCTTCTAAAGGGTTGCGTGCGGTTAATGTATATGCGGAGGGCCCACCTCACATCTAGGGTGTGCCATCGTTTCTCCCTTTCCCGCGAAGGATTGGGGCAAAAGTTCAGGAATGTAAGCTCCTGAGCCCTGTGGAAGGCTGAATTGACCTTGGGCAAGAAGGTCGGGTCGGGGCGAAGGACCACCCGATCGGAATGGAAGATACAAAGGTCCTTTCTCACCGAAAGGGCAGCAATCTCCGAAATTCGGCGAGCCGAGGTAATTGCCACCAGGAATACTACCTTAAAGGTCAAAGTTTGGAGAGAGGATTCTCTAATAGGCTCGAAAGGAGGTTTGGTTAGGGCCACCAGGACCTTGTTAAGGTCCCAAGTGGGGCACGACAGGGGACGGAGGTTAGTAGCCCACCTTAGGAAGGCCCTGATACGGGGATGGTGAGAGAGGGGACCCAGATTGTCGCCAGAGACAACGATCGAGAGGGCCGCTACCTGGCGTCTCAGGGTATTAGCTGAGAGACCTTTTTTGAGCCCATCCTGGAGAAAATTCAAAATCTGGGCCACCGAAGGCAAGAGCGGGTTGACCATGGAGGCATGCCACCACCTGCAGAAGCTGACCCAGGTAGCATCGTATATCCGATTGGTTGAAGGCCGTCTGGTGGCCAGGATCGTGTTAATGACCTGGTCAGATAAATTCTCCTTCCTCAACTTTTCCCGCTCAACCTCCACACGGTTAGTTGGAGCCATTGGGGCTCCGAATGTTGAATGGGCCCCTGAGACAGGGAGATCCTGTCCGGAGGGATTCTCCACGGGGGAGACACCGAAAGATTGCGGAGGTCCGCAAACCACGGCCGCCTGGGCCAATAGGGGGCCACTAAAATCAGATCTGCCTTCTCCTGGATCAGTTTCTGAATGACTCTGGGAAGTAAAGCTAACGGGGGGAAGGCGTACAGGAGTCCCGGGGGCCACAGACAGTGAAGTGCATCGTGATTCTCGGCCCCGGGGGAAGGGGATCTGGAGAAGAACCGAGGGAGCTGGGTGTTGTGGGGGGATTCAAAGAGATCCACTGACGGGAGACCGAAGATCATGGTCGCCTCCCTGAAAAGGGATGGGTGAATGCGCCACTCGGACTGGTCCACGGTGGCCCTGCTTAACCAGTCTGCTCGGGTGTTTGAGGCCCCCGAAATGTGTTCTGCTTTGATTGAGAGGAGGTGACGCTCTGCCTGTTGACATGGGCCTTGGCAGTAAAGTTGTCCGTGAGAATAAGGACGTGCCGCCCGCGTACCTGAGGCAGGAAATGGCGCAGGGCCAGGTGGATGGCGTGGAGCTCCAGCCAGTTTATGCTGCAGGCCCGCTCTGCTTGGGACCATTTGCCCTGCGTTGTAAGGGACTGGATGTGAGTGCCCCAGCCGCTCAGGCTGGCGTCTGTGGTGATGATGAGACGCTGGGGATCTTTGAAGAGATGACCCCTGTTGATGGCAGGGTTGGTCCACCAGAGGAGAGATGAGAGGACCTTTGGGGGTACCTTGATGGAGAATTTTGAGTTGCTTCTGCCGGACCTTTGAAACAGGAGCAGGAGCCACTGCAGGGACCTAGTATGAAGACGGGCCCAAGGAATAATAGAAATGCATGAAACCATTTTTCCCAGTAATTTAGACAATTCTAATAGAGAAGCCCTCTTTGATCGTCGAATAACCTGAATTGAATTTCGAATACTCTGGAGCCTTTCCGGGGAAAGGAACACTTTTTCCTGCACCATGTCAATGATGGCCCCCAAGTGGGCAATTCGGGTAGAAGGGACCAGTTGGCTCTTTTTTTGGTTGACCAGGAAACCATGGGCCTGGAGAGCAGAGAGGGTAGTCTTGGTGTCCAGTTCTTCTTGGGATTGGGAATGGGACAGGATGAGGATATCATCCAGATAGCAGTGGAGCCGGACCGGGTAGTCCCTTAAGCGAGCTGCCAGGCCGCGAGGATCTTAGTGAAAACTCTGGGAGCAGAAGCTAACCCAAAGGGAAGGGCCACATACTGGAAATGATGGTGATTGTAACAGAATCTAAGGAATTTGGAGTGGGAAGGCCGAATTGGGATGTGGAGGTATGCCTCAGAGAGGTCTATAGAAGATAGCCAATCTCCTTGCCTGGTGCCCTGCATTTTGAATTTGCGGAGGGTTAGGAAGCGGTTGAGTTGTTTGAGGTCCAGGATAGCCCTCCATCCCCCCGAGGACTTGGGAACCACGAAGAGGTGGGAATAGAAACCCTGGCCTCGCTGAGAGGGAGGAACTGGCTGGATGGCCTGGATTGAGAGTAAGTGGTGGATGGCAGAATCCATTAATTTGCGTTTGGAGGGGTGCCTAGAGGGAGGAGATGACATGAAGAACTTGGGAGGTTGAGAGTTGAACTCCATAGCAAGTCCAAACCTAATGGAGTCCCTGACCCATTTGTCGGAAGTGGTAGAATCCCACAGGTCGGCAAAATGTCTCAGCCGACCACCAATGGGGGGAAAGAGACAGGATCTATTTGGAGCGCCGGAAGGGTCTCCCCCCGGAATCCCTGAAGGGACGCTTAAATCCTCCGCCCCTCCTATTTCGATCGCTCGAGTCGGAACAATCCTGGGAATATGATGCTCTATACGAGGGAGGCCTCGGGTACCTGGGGGGGAAGGGGGACTGGTAGAAGGACCGGGAAGACCCTCTTTGAAAGGGCTGAGGGGTTCGGGAGTCAGGCCTCCGAAAAAGAGGAGGAAGGAATTTCTTCTTTCCCCTAGTCTCGGCCAAGAGGGGGTCCAGGGCCGGCCCAAAAAGCTTCTCCCCCTTAATGGGGGTGGAGGCCAGCTTGACCTTGTTCTTCACGTCCGCCTGCCATGGTTTGAGCCAGAGCAGGCAGTGGGCAGTGACCTGAGACGCTAACGCCCGGGAGGCGAATTTAACCGAATGGTATGTGGCGTCAGCTGAGAACTCTGCCGCCGCTGTGATTTTGGCTAAGTCCTGAAGCGCCCATATATTGGATGGAGGGATGTGTGACTTCAGTTGACGAGCCACCGGATAGAGGATCTGGTAAAGAAGGAGGCTGCGGTGGCCGATCTAATTGCCCAGGCGTCGGCTAGATGAGCCCGACGCAAGGCCAATTCAGACCTCCTATCCTCGGGTTTGAGGGCCTCCAGGGGGTCACTCGGGGAGGAGGAAGAGGCGAGACCAATAATGGGCTCGTCCATCTCCGGGGTATTGAGGAGGGAGCAGAAACTCGGTTCGAGGTTAAACAACCTCTTATCCTGTGTGGATGGGGCCGGAGGAGCCCCCGTAAAGCCCAGTTGGTTAGAAACCAGATCGTGGAAAATGGGAGGGACGGAAATCACATCCTCGGCCACCATGGGCTGCTTGAACATTGCGTCCTCCGGTTCCTCCCCAGAGGAGAGGGGGGCAGGGGGGAGTTGAGTGGCCAGGCCCGAGGTGTTCTTGGCCTTGAACAAGATGGACTTGAACATGTGGGGCTTGAATAACCCCACAAAGGAAGGCTGATCGGGGGTAAGGCCCTCGTCCTCCGACAACTCTGCTTCCATCGGGTCTAAATCCGAAAAGGGTTCCCCATGGAAGGTGGATCCCCATTCAAGGTCCTCTTCCTCCTCCCTGTATTGGTCTAAAATTTCCATTCCCTCCTCCGGTTCCCTTTCTGGAAGAGGGCTGGCCCCCCGGGAGGGTACCTGACCAGGAGCGGGGTCCAGGGTGGGCATGGACCTAGTTGGCACCGGCTCTTGTGCGGGAGCCGTCTGAAGAAGGCTTGGTCTGGCCATCTGCTGCATGCCTTGAGCTATCCCCTGTCGAATAGCCTGCTCCATCCAAGTTCTCATGTACTCAGGCATCTCGATCGTGGGCGGGTCCTCCTGTCTTAGGCCAGCGGCCGTGGGAGTGAAGGTTGCTTCAGGCATCCGGCTGGTAGCTGGTCCAGGGGCGTGAGACTCCTGGGATGAGCTGTGCCTGGATAGAGGGGAACAAACTGGAGGGGGGGGTGCCTGGAAGTAGAAGGGGCGGCTGGGGGTGTTGGTTGAGTCACCCTAAAGCGCCTATCGAACTCCCTCTCTAGTGCCTTATGACGCCTTAAGGCGTCCCTTTGAGAGGCCTTAGAAGACTCCTGGGAGGTTTCCTTAGCCTGTCTGCGCACATGATGGGACTTAGATTTTGCTTTCAAAGAATGGCGGGAGTTAGGGTTATCATCTGCCATGGTGAAACAACAGAAATATCAATATGAATATATATAGAAATATATATGTGTGTACAGGCGGTTGGCACGCCTAGGATACGACCTGGGTAAGGCCGGGTATCCAGAAACTGGCCTGCACCCCCTTTTGGAATTTGCAATGAATAATCTGAAAAATATAACCAAAAAAGGGAAAAAAATTTAAACTGCCACAGATATAGACTTTTAATGTACAAATATATCCCACCGGGATAAGGATCCAGGAAAAACACACTGCAGGGGCAGTGATGGGAGGCTAAGTCTCTCTAAGCAAATCTGAGAGAGAATAAATACCAATTGGATGAGATTGGATCACCAATGTAAAGAAATATGAAGATATTCTGTATTAGGGGGATTGAATAACAACCTGGCAGTTGGTAAAAGGAAAAAGAAGAAGCCAATTAGCCAAATCAACGCCAGCAATACAAGGCCTCAGGCAGCTTGCACCCCCCCCCAGGGAGGGAGTGGCTGCTTTTCTACTTCCCCGCCCTGAGATCTGCTGCGGGAGCCAACACTTACACCAACAAGTAATAAAATAAAGTACAGGGTTTTTTTTCCCTTTTGAGGGGAGAGGGAGATAGAGAGATCAGCCCTACTAGGCCTGGGAGCCTAAGGCTAGGGCCAGCAGATCGTCGCAGCAATAGGAGGCCTGCAAAATGGCGCCCGGCCACGAGGCAGCGCCCAAAATGGCGGCCACCTGGAAATTGAAAGCAAAAAAAGAAGCGGGCGGCTCAGGGCGGGTGCGTCCTGCAAGCCACGAGAGCGAGGACGCTGAAATCACCTCTGTCTGGGCGATTGGCGTTAGTGGGGGGAAAAGCAGAATAAAAGGCTCCGGACCTCTTTAATTGAAATATTATCCTGCTTGAATCAGCCAAAGAGTGGGAAGCACAATCAAAACACACAGCCTAACTCTGCGAAGGCTGAGCATAAAACTGGGGAACGCTACAAGGGACCACGTGACAGAGGGCGGAGCGTTCCTCAGTAATTAAGCTCAGCCTACACAGACGCAGACTGGAGCACCTCCCACTCTCTGGATGATCCAAGCAGCTCGAGGGAGAAATGTTAAAACACTAGCATTGACGTTAGTAATTGCAACACGTATGCCATTAGGTATGCATCAGTTAATCTGTTTTCATAGTCATTGTATGCATGCATGTATGCATGCAAGAAAATTCACAATCCCCATCCAAACAGCACCAAATTGCAAAAAGCTTGTGCTTTTCACTTAAAAACCAGCAGTATTTATTTAAATATAACAACATTTGCATAGCAGTTAGCATAAAATATCATAAAATCAATGGCCTATCCAAAAAATGTCATAAACTGTAAACTGTGGAGGACTTTTTCATGCAACTCTATGTAGTTAGACATAATAGCATGCTTTTTCCAATTCAAGGTCATGTTATTTTGCGCATAAGTGAGGGGAAGTCTTAAGTTGGGATGGATGGTGATTGGGCCATGTGATGTGATGATGGGTGCAGGGGATGGATTTGTAGTTTTTACTTATTGCAAGAAAGCCTGGAACTTTCAGATTCCGGGTTCCCCAGTTATGCCAGCTACTATCCAAATAAAAAGGAACCTTTGAGAAGATTACTGTCTCAGAGTTATTGGGTGGAGTGGAGGTTTGCTGGAATGCTGACATTATCATGAATCTCTAAATAACTACCAGCACCCCGAAAGGGGGCTGTCTGGGGTGCTGAGCCCCAACACTGACCCCAAACTGAAGCAGCGAAAAAACTCAGCAAAGATGGAAGAAAAGGAGGAATCTATAGGAGTGGTGGGAACGGATACTGGAGAACTAATTGAGACCCCATGTCCTCCTTCTGCAGAATTTGTGCAAGCAATGGAAGCTGCAGAGGAAAGACAGAGGGTAGGCACTCGACCCAAGGAATTGGATTCCTGGAAAAGCTGCCAGACTAAGCTGAATCCAGAGATGGGACTGGAGGAGAAGCTGCCTGAACACCTTTCCTACTCCAGCCCTGTGAGCTTGGAGAGTAGAGAGGCGTGAATCTGACAACTCCCAAGACTGGAACCTGTTGCCTCCGTCCTGTAGCCAGTCGTTGGCAGACCTCCCACAGCAATTTCAACAACTTAGTGGGAAGTTATGTCTTACAGCCACAACCTCTTCAGTTGAGCTGGGCCTTAACTCAGCTCACATTCACTTTCCCTAATTCAAGACTTGACATTGAAACCAGCGTGGCGTTAGTTAGAGGTGGTCGAAGAATAAGCTTAGCACGGCAGGGCCAAGCAGCAAGGGAGGGACAGCAGATGCAGCTGATATTTGGTACATTACAAACCCCAATTCCTCCCCCTCCAGCCAGCAGTGAAGTTACTCCCTGTGGAGAGTATTCCCCCAGGATGGGGATTCTATCCTGGTCAGAGGTGGGTCCAATGCCAGTGGATGCCAGCACCGGTTGCACCAACTGGTTTGGGACCACTATGGCCCCAAGAAACAGCAGCAATCCCAGCAGCAATGGGATCAGCTTAGGTAGCAGGTTGCAGCCACCCTCCCCTTTCCCTGAGTGGCGAAGAGTTAAGCAGGCAGCCCCCATTCAACAGATTCCAATTCATCTGCTGCCGCTCGCAGTACCCCTGCAGAGCCCCTTCCTGCAGCCCACGCTGGGACAAAATTTCCAGCTCAGTCAGCAATTGCCATGGTGATCCCTCCCCCCAAACTAGACACACCAATCTTCCAAGCAACTTTTGATGGAACACCTGAAAAACATGTTTACTTTCTCAGCCAAATCTGGTTACATGTAGAACAATTTGGAAACCACTACAAACAGATCACAAACTATGATGCTTCCACTTGGGTGGCCCAGCTACACTATGAGGACACGGCAAAACTAAATGATGCTGATGCATTTGTTGAGCTGCTCAGGGCTCGGTAATCGACCCTTAAAAGACTTTATAAGGGGTTTTAGACGGGTTGCAAACAACTTCATGAATTGGCCTGACAGAATGCTTCTGCACTATTTTAGAGAAGCTATTGATCCAGAAGTCAGAAAAGCTTGCAGCATCAGAGGAATACCAGAGTAACTGCAAGACTGGTATGCCATGGCTGGATAGTGAAATCCACCTATATCGAAACCTCCCTCTGAGGGCCTAGGAGAGCTTTGCCAGCCCTCTGACTAAAGCTGCTAAAGCTGCTCCTACTCAACCTACAAGGATTATAAAGTGCTATTGATGTGGCCATACTGGTCATCGGGAAGCCAAATGTCTGGCTCTTGCACCTGTTCTACGATCAAGGCCCAGTACAGCTGCCAGAGGCAGAAGAACTCCACGAAAGCCTCCAGACACCAGACAGTTTGCCAGACAAGCTGTTGAGGTTCCCTCCCTACAGAAGAGAGTGAGGAACCTCCGGCCAAAAAAACCTTCCCAAAAAGGCAGATAAAGAAGAGGACCCCATGGTGAGTGCCGCCATTCCCCCGTTTACAGTTAAAGTGTAGTTGGTGGTGCCTGAGACTGGGGAGATAGAAGCAGTAATAGATACCAGGTGTTCCAGATGCCTTATTGGGCTCCCTATCGTTGAACAATTAAGGATAAAAACTAAAGCCCTAAAATGCCCAATCAAGTTTGAACAGGTAGACGGAACGTTAATTGGAGGAGTCCCAGCCACCTAAATTATAGAGTTGATCAGACTAGAAATGGGCAGGCATTGTGAATTTCTACGATTTGTAGTGGCTCCAAAAATCCATCAAATGGGAAGATGGATACTGGAAAATCATAATTGGTGTCGGCCCACTGCCCCCTTCTGAAAAGAGACTGCCACCCAACAGGGGTCCACAACCAAAAGCAGCAGCCACCACTTCAGACTCTCCTCCACATGAGCCCCAGGTTCCTAAAAAAATACAGGGACTTGGCTTAGGCTTTTAGTGAAAAAGAATGCAACATTTTACCCCCTCATCGAGCCACTAATTGTGCCATTAGAACCTGGGGCAAAACTACCCCAACCAAAGATGTATTCCATGACACCAGACAAGATTACTGAGTTAGGAAATACATTGATACCAATTTAGCCAGAGGCTTCATTGAACCAGCAAAATCTAGGTTGGTAGCCCTGGTACTGTTAAAGAAAAGAAAGATAGTGACTTGAGATCATGTGTGGACTTTAGAGGCATGAACGGGGTATGCATAAAAACATATACCCCTTTCCCCTAATGAAAGACTTACTATATCAGTGGTTGCCAACCAGTGGGCCGGGGACCACTGGTGGTCCATGAGAAAATGTTGGTGGTCCGCAGAGAAATGTCACCCCCCAAAGCAATTAATCCAGGCTGCATGGGAACACAAGGCTGAGCCATCCACATGGCCCACAGGAACACAAGGCTTGCGTTGCTTACATTGTGAACACAAGGTAGTGAGGGGAGGGGGGAAGGGGAACTTGCCTCACTCACCCCACCCGCCTGGCCTGACCACTGGGCTGCTTTTTTTCGCTTCTTTCTTCTTCTGCTTCTTCTGAAGCCAAAAGAGAGTCAGTCTCTCTCTCCCTCCCTCTCTCTGGAGACAGTACTCTGCAATCCCAAATAAAGAATCATTTATTGGTAGGAAAACGGGTTGGGGAATTTTCCTGCAGACTTTTTTGGGGATTTTCCCGGGGTCTCTGGTCCATGGAATTTAAAATTATGAGTTTGGTGGTCCCTGAGGTCCAAAAAGTTGGCGACCTCTGTACTAAATCACCTGTCTAAAGGCAAATTTTTTACCAAGCTATATCTGAGAGAAGCCTACTACTGAGTCTGCATAAAGGAGAGAGACGAGTGGAAAACTGCCTTCAACTGCCCTCTGGGTAGTTTCCAGTTTCGAGTCATGCCTTTTGGACTCCAAGGGCCCCCCACTGTATTTATGCAACTAATTAATGAAGTGTTACATTCACATCTGTACAAGGGGGTCCTTGTCTACTTGGCTGACATTCTTTTATTCAGCGAAACCATCAAAGAACATGTCAAATTAGTCAGGCAAGTACTGAAAAAACTTTTAGCCACCAAATTATACACAAAGCTATCAAAATGCAAATTCCATAAAGAGTCTTTAGACTACCTGGGCTACCGAATATCTAACCAGGGGATTGAAATGGACCCTGGAAATGTGAAGGTGGTGCTAGACTAGCAACCACCAAAAACATAGAAACAACTTCAAAGCTTCTTGAGTTTTGCAAATTTCTATACACAATTTATCCCTTCGTTTGCCAAGGTCGCCCTCTCTTTAATAGAGTTACTATTAAAACTGGGCCTTCCCCCACCAAACCAAAACCCAATCAACCTCTTACTTGGGACAATGAACTCTCAGAAATCTTTTGAGACATTAAAACGCCTTTTTGCTGTGGAGCCTATCCTCCAACATCTGGACCCGACCAAACCTTTTGTAGTCCAAGCTGATGCCAGTGATGTGGCTGTCATTCTATTCTATTTCAACCCTCAATACCAGCTGATGCATTGCACTTAAGTGTCCAAAAAGTTGTCAGACACAAAGCGTAGGTGGGCAGTTTGGGAAAAGAGGCATTTGCTGTGCAACGGGCTTTACTATCTTGAAGGCATTTCCTGGAAGGAGTGAAGGAGCCATTCGAGGTGTGGACGGATCATAAGAACCTTGAGGCTCTGAAGACACCTGGAAGCTTTCTCCTAAACAAGTCCACTATGCTCAATACTTCAAGAGATTCAATTTTAACATGAAATACTGTATATCCCAGGAGGAAAAAAACATATTGGTAGATGCCTTGTTGAGAAAAACCCTAATTTGACAGTCATCAGGAGGAAGTAATGCAAACTATGATATCAGAAGCCCAACTCGCAGGCCAAGCAACCACCAGAGGCCAAGCCAAGAGCAGCCCGACTCCTAGAGGACAAACTGACAACCAAGTTGAAAACAGCACTTTTAACCGATCCATAGTTTGCTGATAATCAAACCGATTTGACCATGAACGAAGGATTTGCTTGGAAAGGAACCAAAATTTATGTACCCAATACCCTAAGATTAATGGTGCTAAAATGTAGCCATGACTCACGGTGGGGGGGGGGGTTATTTTCGATTCCTAAAAATCTACATTTAGTCAGAAGACAGTTCTGGTGGCCAAAAATGAAACCTGATGTCGAAGACTATGTAAAAAGTTATTCAATTTGTGCCACGATGAAACACAGAACTGGAAAAACCCCTGGCCTCCCCTAACAAGTAGTTGAACCAATGAAGCCATGAGAAGAAATCATGATGGACTTTACCCTGGAGTTACTGGAGTGCAGAGGAAGTACTGTGATTTGGACTGTTGTTGATTTATTCTCTAAGCAAGCCCACTTTAGAGCGTGTAATAGACTACCTTCAGCTAAGAAATTGGCGAAACTGTTTGTGAAGCATATTTATGGGCTCCACAGTGTCTCAGATCGAGGTGTACAGTTTATTGCCAAGTTCTGGAGGGAGTTTTTGAAGTCCATTGGGTCATGCCAAGGGCTTTCCTCGGCTTTTCATCTGGCATGTAACAGTGCCACTGAGAGGACGAATGCTATGGTGGAACAGTACATTGGATGTTATGTAAATTATCAACAGGAGAATTGGGCGGATCTGTTGCCATTTTCAGAAGTTGCTTACCATAATGCAATATAGAGCAGCATAGGCTTAACTCCTTTCCAAATCACTACCGGCATGGATTTTGTCCCTATGCCAGAGATGCCTAGGGAACCTCCAACATCCATGTCTTTAACGGATTGGATGGAATCATTAAAAAAGGGTTGGGAGGTTACAAAAAACCCCTAGCGGAAGCCGCTGAGGAATATAAAAGACAGACAAATATAGATCTCTCCAACCACTGTTTAAAGTGGGGGACAGTGTTTGTCAACTAAATATCTTAAGTTGAAACTTCCCAGTAGAAAGTTGGGACCAAAATTCCTGGGTCCCTTCCCTATATTGAAAATAATCAATCCAGTGACTGTCCAAGTCAGTCTCCCTTAGCTGTTGGGGAAAATACACCCAGCATTCCATAGTAGCTTGTTGAAATCTGCTGTTGGTTCTAATTTGTGGCTGGTACCAGCAGCTCCCCCCAAACCTCTGTTAGTACAGGGTGAAACACATTATAAGATAAAGAAAATACTCTAGATTACACCGAGAATGTTTACAATATTTGGTGCTATGGAAAGACTACCCTTTGTCAGAAGCTACTTGGGTGAAAAGTTGGGATATACATGCAAATAGATTGGTTAAACAATTTCATGAACAATTCCCTGACAAACCAAAGGGTCCCCTTGGAGTGGGGAGAGGGGGTTAAGGGGGCAATGCATTAACCCCTGGTTGTGTTTTCTTTATTGTATTTTCCAGGATGTATTTTTTTTCAAGTGGGGAACACCAGTCAGCTTTAGAAGCCATATTGAGTCCAGATGCTCCCGCGCTGCTACAATTGAGCCTGGGAAAGTGGGAGGGGGGAATTTCTGGAGTGTATGTAGTTAGACATAATAATTCTTTTTCTAATTCAAGGTTGTGTTATTTTGCGCATAAGTGAGGGAAAGTCTTAAGTTGGGACGGATGGTGATTGGGCCATGTGATGTGATGATGGGTACAGGGGATGGATTTATAGTTCTTACTTATTGCAAGGAAGCCCGGAACTTTCAGATTTGGGATTCCCCAGTTGTGCCAGTTACTATCCAAATAAAAAGGAACCTTTGAGATGTCTGTCTCAGAGTTATTGGGTGGAGTGGAAGTTTGCTGGAACGCTGACATTATCTTCCAACTGTGTGCCAAAAGACTTAAAACAGCCTTTCCCCTTTAAGAAATTCAAACCCCAGGAAAAAGCACCATGGCTGACTGCAAGGAGCTGGAGTGGGCCAAGGTGGGATTGCTGCAGTCCATCTTCAAACTGCAAGAGAGCTCAGGGTCCAGACATGAGAAGTCCCATGCTCTTGGGAAGATGGGGAAGAAGGTCTCCAGCTTGCTGGCCTCTCAATCAGGCGTACCTTGGCAACTGGACTGTTTCTCTTCCCTGTTTTGTCTGCTGGATCAACACAGGGGGACATCAACCTAGCTTGATGCTGGGGCACTATGTGCCCAGACCAGGTGCTTTTTCTTGGCCTCCTGTCTGTCTCTGCTTCTGCTAGGCCTCTGGGCAGGAGGTCTGAGAAAAAGTGTGTGATCTGAGCACACAGCCTTCCAGGAACCTCTTTTGTGTTCCTTCTCTCAAGGAGAAGCTTTGTGGTCAATCTAGGTGAAGGAAAAAAGAAGACGGGAAGACTGACAGTGGCCTGATGTCTGTTGTGGCCCGCCAGTGGACAGCAGAGTTGGCGGCAGACTCGGACAGTGAGGAGGTTAGGGAAGAACATGGGCCAATCCTGGAATCTGGGGAAAGCTCTGATGAGTACTCTGCATCGGAGGCCAGGGCTGTCCAACAGTTATCAGCTGTCTTCAGAGTTGGGGATCAGTGGGGCAGAAGAACACTGGAGCCTATTCTCAGTGTGTGCATGCACAGAGCTGCCAAGAGAAGGGAACAGTTAAGGAACACGTATAGACTTGAGAGTAAAGGCACAGGTGAATGGTGAAGGGTCCCTCCCATAGGGAACAAAGAGGAGTGAAAGGGGAGTTCGTTCAATTAGTGTGAAGATTTGTTTGAGACTCTCAGACTCCCTTCCAAGCATTTTCTTGTATAGCTTTGTGCTTGGAAGCTATTGGACTGGCAACTTTCCATGCCTAATAAGGTCTGTGGTTGTAATTCACCCTTGAAAGACTGTTTGCTGGGATTTTGCTGGATGTGAATGATAGGAATGATAGTATTATTAGCCTAATAAAAAGGGCTTTTGTCGGGACAAAGTCTGTTTCGTGATTTTGTGAAGCCTACATCAGAACAATGTCAGTGGGAAAGTTAGTCCATATTCCAGAGCTCTAGTTACAGACTGGCCCATTGGTTTTCCCAGAGCAGCTCCTCCACCCGGGTGCACTTGCCCCATCATGAGTTCCCCAGCAGGCTGGTACACCCAGATGGATGAGCTGCTCCGGGATAACCAACTGACCAATCCTATGACTAGAGTTTCTGGAATATGGGACCAATCAGACAGCTCGTGGTGGGGCTGGAAATCTCTGTTGCAGAGGATGGTACATGCAACATGCAACATGTGCAACATGCATGGAGTAGCGCAGCCCTCACAGGCCGGAACGAGGTAATGATGCTGTTGCGGCAAGGGGGGAGGCGGCGCAGGTGGGCCAAAGCAGTGATGGCAATGGCCAGAGCCTTAGTGTATGGGAGTGAAGCGCCACTTGCCTTAATGTGGCAACATCATTCCACCTTCATCATGGCACATTTGAGCCAGCTGGTGGCACCAAGGCAGCCCTTGCCTCCTGCTGTTTCAGGCTGAAAGTGGTAAGCTGCATCCGGGAAGCATTACAGTGGAGAGCAGTGGCTGGTAAGGACTGTCTGTGAGGCCATGAAGAAGGATTGGAATGGCTGATTCTTGCCCACGGTGTTGGCAGCCATGATTGGGTCAGAGCCACCACTGCTGACCCAGATCAGCAGGCCAGATTCGGTGAGCTGGATGTGTCACAGATGCGCCATTGCCCTGCTTCCACTTCATCTTTGCCAGGGCAGCGGACACTAGAAAGGTGCTATCCTTGGCCAGCCAGTCTCTCCCGCCGCTTTGGGGTTTGGGACAAATGGTGCCCAGCAGGCCCAGGTGCGGTGGGTGGGCAGGCAGGTGAAGCGACTGTGCGACTAGCTCAAGTTGCAAACAATCTGGGGATTTGGGTGGCCTTTACGTGGCTGGGATGCTTGCAGGACCCCTGGCTTCCAAGGCTGGCAAGGTCCAGCATTTGGGCTCCAGCATGCTCTTTTCCTCCTCAGTAGTGGGAGTTTTGCGTGCTGCTCACCGAGGTACCTGGACTCCTGTGATGGAGGGAGGGGCTGGAGCTACTAAACAGGCAGCCAAGCTAAGTGCCTGAAGGACCCCATCCCATCACTGGGAGTCCAAATGCTTCAGCAAGCAGCACACAAAATTTCAGCCGGGCACCTCAAGAGACAGAGTTTGCAGACGGCCAATCTAGTGGCCAGGCTGGCTAGAACACACACGTTTATTGCACATATCTGGCCCAGCAGCCATAGTTACGGGACCCCTGATTCAGTGCAATATAAAAATTGCAAATAATTTTTCTGCGGACTATCAAAACTTTCTCACGGACCACTAGTTAATGACCGCTGCACTAAGGCACCACCAGAACTCCCTTTTCCTGCCTCCCTGACAGGATTAACCCCTAAGATAGAAAAAACAAAAGATCACAAACCAAGATTAACCCAATGAAACAGTAAAACAAAACCCAGGGAATCAGAAGTACATCAAAACCATCAAGCTGCAAGACTTCAAAGGGGAATTAAGCATAAAAGGCTCAGAGTCACACTCCCAACTTTGCCTGCTAGCCAAAAACACTTAAGGTGTGTCACTACTTTTCTTGCTTTTTCTTGCTTTCCTGAATTAAAGGATCCCACTTTCTGGTAGCTTGCTTCTGTGTCTATTCCTTCTCAGAATCTGGACTGCTTCCCAAATGAAGAATTTCTTTCAACAATACATACATTGGCAACAAGTAAAATTCCCTATCCAATGGAGAAAGCAATCCAACTTCGGAATAGTATCCCTATATGCCAGGGCCAATTTTAACTGGAAGTATGAATTTCCCCAACTATTTTAAAGCTTTTAGTCACAGCACTGGATCCATTAAGTCAAATAAATCAGTACCTCTAGTCTAGTGGTGGCTAACCTTTTTCGGCTCCCTTTCCAATAATTGCATGCACGCTCGTTTGTGAGACCTCCCGTACCAGCACCCAGAAGGCAATGCGTGCTGGGCCCCCTACACCCACTGTGCATGCGTGCGCAATTCCCTTGCGCACAGCGCATCCCCGTGCATGCGTGTGCATCTCCCGTGCCCCCTCTCTGCATATGCGCCAGATACCTGACAACCAGCTGTCGGGCGGCAGCACGTGCATGCGCAGTGGGGCTCTTCCAGGCGACCTCTCACATGCCAGGGGAAATGGCTCTGTGTGCCACTTCCGGCACGCGTAGCATAGGTTCATCAACACGGCTCTAGTCTCTGCTCAGGGGTCCAAAGTCAGCCAGTGAGGGGTCCTTGTAAAATAGTTATTTCCTCACACAATGTAACTTTTAAACTTAACACATTGGCTAGACATCCATTTTGATGGAAAGTTAGTTAATAAAATAGGAATGTCTTTGTGTGTGTGTGTAAAATTATACAGAGATTACATAGAATAAAGTGAAATATTCTTAGTAATTTTCAACAATTGATTGTTTTTCATTTATTGTTTTAGGTTAAAGGAAAGAGTCCACAAAACTGTTGTAAATTTATTGTTTTAGGTTAAAGGAAAGAGTCCACAAAATTGTTGTATTTGACCTGAAAGTATCACTTAACAATGAATTTTATATTTAATTTTAATTTTACCTTGATGCTTTGCATTATTTCTAACAGAAAGAAAACCATTACATTCTAATAGTTCAAACTATGCACATGTGCTGAAAACTAACAACCAATTCTCCACATTTTAAGGGAGGTTTTATGTCATAATCATCATCTTAGCCATTGTCTACCCACTGCAAGATGAAGGCCTCTTCGTATGTTTCCAACTAATACTATCCTAAGCTTTTTTTGCCAATTGCTTTAATAAATACAGGAAAGCAGAAAGACCAAATGGGTAATTTTCACAATATAAATACATGTTACATATTTTTCCAAGTACAGTATGCATTTTGAAATATTGTATGCACTTGCTTAATTGTTTGTGTATAGGTATAGGGCTATTCAGGATACTACAATTAAAATAGAGAATATCTCCAATCAATTTTCTAACCAAAGTATATCTTTAAAATGGCGAACGCTCTTCAGCCAATGCCAATTAATGCACGTTGCACTAAAACGTCCAAAGCAGTGGTGGGATTCAAATATTTACTACCGGTTCTGTGGGCGTGACTTGGTGGGCATGGCAGGGGAAGGATACTCTAAAATCTCTAGTCATAGGTGGTATGTGCTGGTTTTCTGAACTATTCAAAATTTCCGCTACCGGTTCTTCAGAACGGGTCAGAACCTGCTGAATACCATCTCTGATCCAAAGTTTGAATACTCGTCCAGGTTTTTTACAATTAATTCAGCAGGGCTCTTTAGGTTCATGTATCCTCCGAATAAGATGGGAAAGCACTGTTTCCCTAGCGGTAGATATGATTACTTTCTTGAACACTGCATTACTGCCTTTAACAAATATTTTCTCAAAACAAACTCAGAACAAAACTCACCAGAAATCTTGCTTATATTGCATAAATTAATTCCCCCTTAACGATTAAAGGAGCCACAGACTCTCAAAAGCTTTTTTTTTTTTTGGCAGGCCTTCTCCACTCGTTTCTGTGGCGCCTTTAAGGATAGTTCGGCTTAAGTCACCTGATCATACGTAATCAAGAATGGCGAGAGGTTTAGTAGCATTTCGCACATGCGTAGTTTGGTATTCTGGTCTTTCCCGCCAGCTTTCAGAAGATTGGAGTTCTTGGAAAGACTACGAGGAAGGTAACTGACTGAAGGTCGGAGGTGGGGAAGCAGCTGGAAGAGGCCTAAGATTTTTGTCTCGAGCCGCTTCTGCCTTTCTCTCTCTAACTTACCTGTTTTTCTCCGTCTCCTTTTCTGTAGAACGATTCTACTGCGGTTTCTCGTCGCCCATGTCAGAGATTAGGGATAGGTTTTTCTCTGTCCCAGGTCAAATCGCGTTCTGTCGTTGGTACTAAAGCGTTTGAGGCGACTTTATTTGATCCTGAACCTTCCAGGTGTGTGGAACTATATCTTCCATCGTCACCCCAAGCCTTCATGAATTTTGAGCGGGTCACCTGCCAAGTGGGAATGCTGGGATACGAGTGTGTAGTCCCACACATCCGGAAGATCCCAAATTAAAGCGGGGATGACACAGAAAAAAGGGTTGCAGAATTTATGAGGAGTGAGGAAGATTACATGTCTAATCCGATTCCTTTCTGAGACTTCCATTTCTAAGATGATTTTATACTTACAGCAGTTGCAAAATATAAATCTTAAAACCATGCTACTGCATTATTACATCCTCTTTTTCCAATATTTTGCATGATAAACAGAAGAAAAGGTCCTGTGTGAGCCACACAAAATTCAGAGCAAGTTTTTAAAAATGGTTAAACCTGCAGGAATAGCCTCTGCCAAAAATAATCTGACAGCCATTGCAGATATGTTTGTTTATTTCCATTATTTAGCTGGGAGGGGAAAGGAATGATACAGTATTCCTATACTGTAGAAAGTTTGGGAAACCTTGAGCCAGATTACAATGATTAGTTAAAAAAAAAAAAACCTTGATTTTTCCATTTCCTCTGTACTCTGAATGATTTTATATTCAGGTAGCATTAAACAGTTATCCATATAAAAAGGATGCCCCAACCAGCTGCTTCATAATTAAATATTTCCCTTAAGATTTTATCAAATGTATTTGTGTCTGCTGTAGCTCTTTAGAGAAGATCTAGAGTTTTAGATTCCCTATACAGTTTTACTGGCAAAAAGTAATACAGCACAAGAAGTAGAAAAATAATCATTTATTTCTATTCATCTTTAATGTAGAAAATTAAGGTCCTATTTGTAGCACTCGCTTCTTGTATTTGCTCCTACAGCAGAAACTAGGTTGGTTTGAGAAAATGTTTCAAAGTTACCCAAGTAATAATTATTTTAGAGATTGTTGATGTCAGTCCAAATGTTTTTTTTAGAGCAAGGGTCCTCAATCCCTGGTCTGTGAACTGGCACCAGGCCATGGAATACCAAGAAACCCGACTGTGCAAACAAGTGAAGCCCCACCCGTGGGATCAAGCAGCAGGCGAAACCACACCCATTCCAGTCGGCAGAAAAGCCTTTGCACAGGACCGGTCCCCAGTGCCCAAAAGTTTGGGGGCCGCTGCTTTAGAGGATAGGATCAGTCATCAGTGATTGGATTTGTGATTTTTGTCTGTACAAGTAGTCCTTGACTTATGTCCACAATTGAGCCCAATGTTTCTGTTGCTAAATGAGATAGTTAAGTGAATTTTGCCTCATTTTACAACTTTTCTTGCCACAATTGTTAAATGAGTCCCTGCAATTAAGTTAGTAAAATGATTGTTAAATGAATTTGTCTTCCCCATTGACTTTGCTTATTAGAAGGTCACAGAAAGTAATCATTTGACAACCCCCCCCACCCCCCCAGGACACTGCAACCATCATAAACCTGAGTCAGTTGCTAAGCATCTGAATTTTGACCATGGGTATGCTGTTATGTTCATAAGTATGAAAAATGGTCATAAGTCACTTTTTTTCAGTGCCATTGTAACTTTGAACAGTCACTAAATGAAGTAAGTTGAGGATTATCTTTATTTCAACAAATGAACTGTGCTTTTAATATTATAGGCCAACAATTGACCATTATTTGATTTATTAAAATATTGACAGCCAAACCAACTAAAATGTTCCTATTATATAGCTCTTTACAGATGATTGTTCCATTTATTTGCTTTTATTGACTTTTTTCTTTTTTCTTTATAGTTAAATAATGAAAGGTAGCAAGGAGCCATATTTTGTGAAGTTTATAAAAACTGTGGAAAGTTCAGAGTGTTTTCTTCAAGCCCTTGAGGTATGCTTATTTAATGTGTTTAAAACTGTCTGGTAAGTTAGTTGTACTCACAAAATATACCCTTATGTGTTTTTTATAGCAGGAATTTCTTAGCACATCTTTCTTTTCCTTCATAATAACTAGACAGGAAAAAAATTGATATCTACTTTATGAGTAACGTCCCATTGATTTCAATGGATCTATCAAAAATATAATTGAATTGAATCAAATTGAGATTTGTGTACTGAAATATAAAATAGTAATCTTGCATGAACAAATATAAAAGTGTCTTTAGTTTTAAATATCATTTGTTAAATAAAGTTATATGCCTCACTGTTCTGGAAATTTTGGGTACAGTAAATTCTTGCTCTATTCAGCCAATGTCAATGAAAGAAAAGGTTCATATAAAGACATACCATTCTTTCTCTTCATAAAAACAAACCATAAGATGGTAACTTGGTAACAGGTAATTATGAACATGGTCAGTGTTCACAGCAAGGACTAAAATGAAACTTGATTGAGAAAGCCTTAGAAGTACCAGCTTCAACTTACTGCAAAAGCCTGTAGCATGTTTCATGGTATAGGAAAAATATTTCAGTGACATATTTCCTACTGAAAACTGCTGCAGGCTTTTGCAGTAAGTTGAAGCTGGTATTTCTAAGGCTTTGGGAACCATTTTTATACTTCCCTCAACATAAAACAACATTTAAAGTTAATTTTTACAGTAATAACATTAAAGCTTGGTTGATCTAGTTTGATCTAGTGGTTAAGGCATCAGGCTAGAAAACAGAGACCACTAGTTCAAGTCCTGCCTTGCCCATGAAAGCCAATTGGGTAACCTTGTGAGGAAAATATAGGTGGAGGAAGGTGTGTTAGATATGTGCACAGCCTTGAGTCATTTGTAAAAATAATAAAGGGATAGAAATAAAATGAAAACTGGCCTAGTTCATGTTTACCATGCTGCACAAATCGGATAGCAGTGCTTTTGAGAAAATGGCTTGGAAGTAAAGGGAATGCTTTTTTGCATTGAGTTATTTGCTGCTTGTAATATTTTGCAGTCCATCAAAGAATTTCAGTCAGAAGAATGTCTTCAGATTCTTGATAAAGAAGCTGCACTTAGAATACAAGAGAATGACAAATCCCTTTATATATGCGATCAGTTTAGTGGCATTGTTTTTAATCATCTTCAAAAGGTTTGCATTTTCTTATATTATTTTTTGTCAAATCTTGGTAAAGTGTATCTTTGCAAATTGTATAAAAAGTTGAAAATCAGTAGAGATATAAACACTGGGAGATAAATTTGATTTGATGTCACATAATCAGATGAATAACTACTGAAGTTTGTTGATTCCATTTGGCGATTAAACAAATAACCAATAAATGATGATATAATATGGGTTAAATTTTTAGTACCAATTTTTCTTTGAACCACACTTGAAGAATGTGTATGTAGTTAGGAAAAAATGACTTTGAATTTATTGATATTTTGAAAAATTGCCAAGCTATTTGCATGGATCTTGTTTCAGATAATGTAAGTGGCTAGGAAATTGCTTTGTGAAAAAAGAACCCTATTCATTTTCTTGTTTTATCTTTTTCAGCTTGGTTGTAGAATTGTGGGGCCACAGGTAGTTATCTATTGTATGCAGAATCAGCGATGCGTTCCAAAGGCTGACCATCCAGTATTTAATATGACAATGGCTGATGTAACAGTATCTTGTACAAGTCTTCCAAAGGAAACAAGGGTAAAATATAACATAAATATGGAATTCAGTTCAGATATGAGGTTTATCTTCTCAATGTTTATAAAGTTACATTTGGATTCTAGCCATTTTAATTATCAGTTAAATGATAGAATAGGTACAGAAACATACAATTCAAAATAAAAGGAATCAGATTTCTTTATTATTTTACCCCAAATACCTTCAACATATGTTTAGTAACTTTAAAAACTCTTCAATCCTACTTTTACACATAAGTTGTTTTAGAAAAAAAATTGCCTTAATATATTTAAGGTGTAACATGTTTGGTTAAAAGCATTTATTCTTGCTTTGTTAAGAGCAGGGTCATTTTTAAGTGACATTTCAAGATTTTTTTTCTTCTCAGTCCTAAGTTACTTATTCTCAGCAGGTTCTTTTACTGTTTATATGATCTTCTGAAGTTTTATAACTTCTGAATCCTCTCAAATGTATCAGTGTAAATGTGTAAATGAGCAATAGAACACTGATTTTGTTACACTTATGAAAATCATTAAAATGTGGCATTTATATTGAAAATAACTAGCAGCTTTATTTGACTCATACTTTTATCTACAAGTGTTTTTTTTTCTATAGGAGGAAGTCCATGAATATGTACAGTTGATGGGTGGCCGTGTATACAGAGATCTTAATGTGTTAGTAACCCACCTTATAGCTGGAGAAGTTGGAAGCAAGAAATACTTAGTTGCTGCTAATTTAAAAAAACCCATTTTGCTTCCCACTTGGATAAAAACACTGTGGTGTAAATCACAGCGCAGGTAAGATAATTGTGTGTGCATTTGGATTACCTGAAGAATTCTTATTTCTTAACAAAGAATTAACATTCTTGTTGCAAAGGGTCATGCTTTAATGAGAAATTCTACAAAGAAAAAATCTTTTGATAGGAAAAATATAAAAATGTAAGAATGATGCCTTACATTTTTAATATTTGATGAATATTTAAATTTATATGACCAAATCTGTATTTTCAGAATTCTTACTGTCCTTGATCAAATTTAATCAAATTTCGAATAAATCCATCAGAATAAGCATGTCTTAAGACAGACTAAACGTATGCTTGAATGCAAGCTCCAGTGTTACTCCAAAAATTCCCAACGAAGTCTTATTTTTAATGGGACAGAAGAGACAATTATTATATATGTATGAAATAATCTTATTAACTAATGTAGTTTTTTTTCCTGTATGCCTTTGAGCCAGCCTTGTCCAGACGGTTGCTAATAGTTAAGCTCCTGCAGTTTTCTTGACAACACTTTTGGAAGTGGTTTGTTCATGCCTTCTTCCTAGGAATAAGAGAAAATGACTGGCTCAAAATCACTCAGGTATCTATGCCTAAGGCAAAACTAAATTCAAAGTCTCCCATTTTGCCTTAATCACTGCACCAAATTGGCTGTCAATTAATTTACATATACATTAAATCAAGCTTATTCCTGGTTCTAGCCTTATGTAATTTTTGAACTGTGGCTGCAAAAAAACCACATCAGTTAAAATCAGAGTAGCACACTTCTGAATTACATGCATTAACATCATTGTCTATACTCATATAAATCTGGATTCATCATTGATTTTCCAAAGAAAGATCAAGAAATATAATTATTCTTGTTTTTAAAAGGATCACTAGATACACAGATATAAATATGGGAGAGTTTCTGTGTCCTCCATTTCTTGGCTGTACAATCTGTGTAACTGGTTTAAGCAGCATGGATAGACAAGAAGTCCAGCGTCTCACCACTGAGAATGGTGGTCAATATACAGGGCAACTGAAGATGAATGAATGTACCCATCTTATTGTTCAAGAACCAAAAGGTAAAAGATAAATCTTTGACATTTCTGTTTATGCTGAGTTCAAGAGGAGGCTTGTATTTGTACAAATATTTGCAGATTGAGAATCAGATTTCACTTTGTACTGGGCTTAAATTTAGAATGTATCCTTACTTTCTACTGGACTTTCTGCAAATTGTCTTAGTGATATTTTTGTGTAGTACTTCAACTGACAATGGACAGTTTTATTATGGCAATGAAAATAAAAATGTTTTAAACTTAATTTAGAGTTCTTCAAATACTATTTTAATTTTCTCCACTACCTTTATATTAAAGTTGCACTTCTGAATTTCTCATGATTTTCTGCCCATTTTCCCTGCATTTATTAAAAGGATTTTGATATATAGGGAAAGAGAGCCTACAACAAAATTAGATTTATTTTAAAATATATTTCATATGTTTTTTAGAATAAATCCAAATCATGCAACAGAATTTGGAAGTATAACACATAAACTTAAGGTTAAAAATAATAATAAAAGCAATGATAAAATACTTAACCAGAAGATTTCATACATGGAACAGTCAGAGTGCTAAACACAATTATAGGCTAATATAAAGGGGTAAATCTTTACAATCTTCTTGGAAGCTGTAATGAAGGGATGTGGCAGATCCTGTGTAAGAATGGTATCTAACAAAGTCCTATTGAAGTATGGCTACTTGTATTTTAGGTACCACAGAAGAAGGCTGGTCATTGACTGTAATAAATATCTGATTAGTTGTAAGGAAGGCTTGCAAGTATTATGATGGAATAGATGTTTTACATAACTCAACCTAAAAGTGCTCAGAATTTTGAAAGTTGATGCCAGCATTTTAAGTCAAACCTGAAAACACACCATTGAGCAGTGTATCTGATTACAATTCTCAAGAATAGAGTGATTATTTTCTGTACAGGCTTAAATTTTGAATCATTTTAAAGGAAAACTTTAAAGGATAAATACATCGTAATTAACTTAGTCGAAGTAGATAAAAATATATAAGTTTGTCCTCATGAGATAAGGCTGCACATTAGGCTATTGAAAAAAACAGCTATTGACATTTCTTCTCCAGAGGTTTTTTTTATAGTGCAGGTCTTCTGTAGAGCAACAGTGGCAATTTTGAATAACAGTCTGCTAAATTGAAATGATAGGCTAAGGTGCCTGAATTTTTTTCATATTTATTTAGCAAATCATATTGATCTGAATATGCTAATTAGCAAATTAATACTGTAACCTAAAAAATCAAAGCTTTCTGACCTTGCATCTTCACTTTTGGCAAATGGAAGGAGTCTTTTCATCTGCAACTTAAAAATCTATTTTGAATGGTTGCAAACTTTCCTTAATAGGGGAGGGGAGAAAGGAGCAAAATTATACATACAAATATAAGATTCCCCTTTATGTTGCTGAGAGTATTCAGAGAGCAAATTTACATATGTGATTTTCCTATCAGTAATTTGTGGATCCAATCCCATTTTTTTTCTACTTATTGAAATTCATTGCAAGGGTGATTTCATGGACATGTTTGCATTTTTGAGTTAGGTATATAAAATGTAAAACCAAACACAAAATAATGTTGAGCCTCATTGGTTATTACTTCAAGACATTCATGTAGCAGGTAGGGCTCAATAGAGAGGCATTCTGTACTAAGAATACATAGCAAAGGTGCCAAATTTATGGCATCACGTGACATATTAGGACTTTTTTTCCCCTTCACTAAACTGGGTGGGTTTGGGCCAGCAGGTGATGGATCTGGCCCATGGATTGCGAGTTTGACACCTGATGTTGCAATATAAAGCCTCTTTCTGTTAGTGATATATTGCCATTGTGATGACCTAATTATACTTAATTGTATGTGCAAAAAGGCTCAAACACAGTTGTTCCAGTGTCAATGTATAGCGAACCATTTTTATAAGGAAAATATAATCATTTTATATTTCAAAAAATAAGTTTGTGGGTGCAGTCTCTTAAATTGATTTTTAAAAGTATATAGAATAGGATCTCTAGCATTTTAGCTGATAAGTACAGTTGGTAGTTTTAGAAGAAGGAGACTTTATTCCAATCTGCCTGTCATAGTGTTGTACTGTGGATAGTTACAGAATAAAGAACTAATTGGAGCAAAAAGATTTAGTACATTTATTTAAGAAAATGTCAAGAAAATATCTACAAAGCTTGCTTCGTATATTTAATATGCTCATGCAGTTTACATGCTTCAGAACAATTGAAACATGTATTGTTTATTATGATTTTGTCTCTTCTTGGGAAAGGCCAGAAATATGAATGTGCAAAAAGGTGGAATGTTCATTGTATATCCATGCAGTGGTTTTTTGACAGCATTGAAAAGGGATTTTGCCAGGATGTATCAATGTATTTGATAGTTCCTAGCACAAAGAAGGATAGCACACCGAGCACTTCAACTCCTACAGGTCAAGCTAGCAAGCCAGACAGTAAGTAATACATAAATGGACATATTTCCTATGTTATCTAGATTATTTGTATAATTATTAACTGACTTAAGATTCCATGATGATGATGATGATAATGATGTTTTTAGGAAAGAACTGACCTATAAATATTTCAAAGGCCTAAATTCTATTGTGGCTGTTTACTTTGAGACTCGGGTTATTTTTGTTACATTTTTAAGTAGAAGAAATAAGTCTTATAACAAAGTACGGGTAATTTTTGACATACAGATATAACCATCTCAGCATCCCCACAAATTTCAGGTGCTTGGCATGTATTTATGACAGTTGCAATGTTCTGGGAGCGTGTGATCACCATTTGTGACTTTCCAACAAGTAAAGTCAACAGCAAAGCCAGATTTGCTTAACCATGTTATTAACAACTACAGGTGATCCATTTAACAACCATGGCAAAAAAGATAATAACATCTTAAAAGCTGCTTTGCTTAACAACAGAAATTGTGATCTAAATTGTGGTCATAAGTCAATTATCTGTATTATATCTCAACTTCTCCTTTTAGGGTTAGGGTTACATCCCAAACTGAAACTTTCTATGGCTACTGAGCATGTTCACTTGTCCTTGATGAGTGCTGAGTTTGATAGTTCTTCTATAAAAATAATTGTAAAAAATAATTATATGCAGATATAATAATTTATATAATAAGCTGAACCATGGTAAGACCAAGGGGCTTTGAATGCATGATGCTTTAGGATTCTGGACTTTATCATCTTTAGTTCTGGATAGGGTTGAACTGCCCCAGGCAGATCCGGGCCACAACTTGGGTTTTTTTCTGGATTTGAAACTCCTGTTCAAAAGCAGGTGGCAATCATGGCAGAAAAGAGCCTTTGCACAACTTAGTATTGTATGCCAGTTGGGCCCTTTCCTAGTTTGGGAGTCCTGGTACTTAGTTACTGAAGCCTTGATAATCTTACACTTAGACTATTGAAGCTTGCTCTACAAAGGATTATCCTTGAAAAGTATTTGGAATCTACAATTGGCATAGAGTGCGACTACATGGACAGTTTTTGAAGTCCCTAGGGTGGCCAGTGTTATACCACTGTCGCACAAATTTCACTGGTTGCTTCCGGATCCAATCCAAGGAGTTCGCCCTTATATTTAAGGTCCTTTCTGGCCTGGGTCCACTTATCTGAGGAACCATCTCACCCCAATAGGATTGGCTTGCCCCAATCATGCCAGCAGATGGGACATTCTGTGCACCCTGTTGGTCAAGGAATTCCAGCTGGCAGGGTCTAGGAGAAGAACCTTTTCTGCCCTGGCTTCTGCTTTTGGAACATTGTGCCAAAGTGAGATCTGCACTCATTCTTTTCATCTTTTGAAAGGATCCAAGACCTACTTTGCCAACAATCTGAGATTTCAATGGGAGTATATCATTCTGGATGTGGTTAAAGGGTTAAAATAAGACCTCATCTTCTCCCCACATGCATCTTGCTCCCTCCCCGTCTTTATTAATTTTAAGATAATATATTGTTTCTATTGTTTTAATGTTTTATATAATTGCCTTTATTGATTATAAGTCACTAAAGTTGTCTCTAGGTGATAAAAGCAGCATATAAATTTAAATAAGTGTGCATATGATCTTTAAAAAGAGGTGCATCTTGTGGAAATGCATTTGAAAACCTATTCAAATCAATAAAACAACTACATCTTTTTGCACTCATGACCCCACCCCCCCAAGGATCTATGACAACTCGCTTCAGTCAACTCACTAGAGCCAACTCACCATGGCCAACTCACCACAGGACAAGAATTAACACTAATACTGAAAAATAAGGAAATAGAATAATTAAAGGATGCTAAAGAAAGGACAAAATGAAATGTAAATGACAAAAATTAAAATAATTTAAAATTATGTTAAATGGTTACATTGAATAGTTGAATTGTCCTGCAATGAGTTATTCTGTAGCAAATTGGCAATAGCAAGTTGGCCGTGATGAGTTGGTCATGGCGATTTGGCCATGATGAGTTGGCTGTAGCAAGTTGTCCCATTCCGCTTCAGACATGCTCCTACAAATTGCAAAGTGTATCTTTCAAAGGGTTTGAAGAACTCTAGTGAATAGCAAGATGAGTTACTTGATTTGGTAGCTATGATTGAACTACATTTTCCAGTATCTTTTTTTCATTGCTTTTTTTTAAATATACTTTTTATTTTTCAAATTTCTATACCACAGTGTCAAACTCGTGCTATCACATTGCTGTCATGTGACCTATTGCAACTTTTTTTTTTTCCCTTCATGGAGCTGGGGTGGTTTTGGCCTGTGCATGATGCATCTGACCTGTGGGCCACCAGTTTGAAATCCCTGCTCTATACCATCCATCTCAGCTTTGTGCCTCTGGGTGATTACATTGGTTGCGGTTGCTGCAAATTGAAATTCAGTGACATTTGCAGAATTACAAGCTGTTTACATCAATATATAAAATAGTACCACTCTTACTTCCACAATTCTATCAAAACCAGTGGGAAAAAGATGTTTTTATTGAAGATAAAGAAATTCATAATTTTTCCTCTTTCAATGTCTATTTCCCTTTTGCAGTATTTCCTAAAAATAATATAATCGGAGTAATGTGTCCTGAATAATGAATAAGCCATTACTTTGTAAGCATTAGAAATACTAAGCGTTTTTAGCATGCATTGATAGTAAATTATGTTATACTTAGCATAACAGAAGGAATAAATTAATGGAGAATGAAAGTTAACTAATGTCCAGTATGATTTTTATTTATGCTTAATCATCTATGAAATGAGAAAGTATAGTTGATATATTGATGCAATTTTCCAAAATCATTCATAAATAACTTTTTTATCTGAATTTTATTTAAAGGTCAAACACTTTCGGATGTTAGTCATATTTCAAATATCAACTTAAGTGACATTAATGAAACATCATGTAGTTCTGTTTTGAATAGCAGACTGGAGCCTTCACCTGATGATCTGAACAACTTGAATATTAGTTCTTTGCAAACACGTGAGGATTTACTGGATGGATGCCGAGTATGTTTAATAGTGCATGTTCAATTGTAAAATTACCAGATAATTCTATAGATTTTAGAATTTGTGAAATTATATTGTTCATGAATGTAACTAAGCAGAATCTGATATTTCACTCTGACTAATTGGTTAAAAGCGATTGTCCATTATTGCACCTCTGATTGAAAAAAAGAAGGCAAATGCCATTACTTACAAACTCTGTGTTAAATTAGTTTCTTTTAGTTTACTTTTTTGTTGTCATTGCACCTTGTACAATGAAATCAAACACCATCTTCAGTGCACATCATGACCATGACCATGAAAATAAACACAAACACACATCCTTCACACATTGAACTAAAAATCCCCGACACTACACCAACACTGCACTATACAGCAGAATTCAAAAGAGCTACTGCCCTTGGATAGAAGCTGTTTTTCAGCCTATTTGTCCTTGTTTTTATTATTCTTTACCATCTGCCAGATGGTAATAGTTCAAAAAAATGGTTCCCAGGATGAGATGGATCTTTGAGAATGTTTTGAACTTTCTTAAGGCAGCGGGAGCTATAAAGCTCTTCCAAAGAGGGGAGAGGGCCACCAATGATCTTCTGGGCAATGACATTAACCCTCTGGAGTGCTTTCCTATCTGCCACTGTGCAATTGGCAAACCATACAGAGGTGCAGTATGTTAAAATGCTCTCTATGGTGCAGCGGTAGAAGGTCACCAGCAGTTTTTCATTTAGTTGTTGGTGTTGAGGACCAAGTTATTGTCTCCACACCACGAAAGCAACCGGTCCACCTCATTTCAGTAGGCAGACTCATCCCTCCCGGAGATAAGTCCCACCACTGTATTTTAGTGCAATATCTCCTTAATAATATAGCAAACTAAAAGATCAATAGTAGGAACATACGGAATAAATGCTAAATACTGAGTTGTGTTAGTATCAGAGTAATATGTAGTAAATAGTAATGAACTATGACAGCCAGTTTAGTATAGTGATTATGGAATCAGGTTAGAAATTGGGAGACTGAGTTATATTCCCTTCTGAGGTACAAAGCAAGTTGGATTACATTGAGCCAGTCACTTTCTCTCATGGGAAGGAGAGAATGACAAATTGCTTTTGAAAACGCAGATATGATTGAATGGAAGAAAAAAAAAACTATACTACAATGAACAATACTATAATGATATAGATAAAATTTGAATGATACTGTAACTAAAAGGAAGTGGAATCAATGACTTTGTTTGCTTACAGACTCTTCATTATCTTACTGAATAACATCATCGGTCTGGGTGTGAGGTGTGCTCCCTGTTTGTGTATTATTCAATAAATGTATATGATAGTATTATCCTTTATATATAGTAGATTTTATTGTTTTCAAAAACAAAACTTGAAATGCAAAATTACAATAAAAAGGGAAAATATGCAAGGTGGACAATGAAGAACATTTACAAACTGACACACAAAAATACAAAACCCTCTGATTAAATACAAATACAAAACCCTCTGAAATACAAAACCCTCTGATTAGTTTTGAATCTATAGACGTAAAGTGTGCTGTGACATTGAATTAAACCATAATTTAATATTTGTTTAGATCTTTAATTATCTGGAAGTACTATAGGGGAGAGTTGATAGAATATTCACACTCTTCTATGCAGTGTCCAAATTCCTTTGTAAGTTCTTTAGCTATATGTTGGGCTATATGTTGGGCTAATGATACAGTTAGACAAAAAGATATGCCAGTCTTCTATTTTTGGATGTCCATAGAAGCTTGGGAGGATGAGTCCATTCATTTCACCCCACCATTTCTTCATTATATTGTTTCTGGTTTCTTTAGAAGATGTCCAGATTTTGTAATGGATTGTGTTGACTGGGATGAAGGTTTTTTTGTCCTCTAGTAGTACTTTGGTGTAAATTATGTTCTATCCGTGATAGCCATGGTTTGATGTTTGCAAGCAAACAAGTCCTTACTCCCTAGTTCATCCCCGAGTTACTCTTTTCTATTGAATATGGAGTATCTAATCTGCCTTAAATTAGTGTTACTATTTTAGTTCAAATATTTTTCTGCTTTTCTTGTAGATTTATCTTTGTGGTGTTACCGCCAGAAAAGTAGATAAAATGAAAACGCTGATTAATTCTGGTGGTGCAGTTCGTTTTAATCAACTAAATGAAGATGTAACACATGTTATTGTGGGGGACTGTGATGATGAATTAAAACAATTTTTGAAGAAAACAGAACGGAGGTATTGATAACTAGTTTTAAGATTTACTGGCATTTTTTAAAACTAAAACTTTGGTAAATATTCAGCATGTTAAGAGTTTATTGCAATTTTTATCATTTTCTCAAGAGTAGTGAAGATATTTATTAATTTAAAAAAACATTCTAGAATGAAATATTTAAAACTAGGGATGTGTGGATTGTGGCATATTTGAATCATCAGTTTGTGTTTTTAAAGCAATTCTATATATATGAATCAGTCCAACTATGAATCAGTCCAACTCAAAAAGTGAATTTGATTTAAGAAAAATATTGAATTGTTTCAGAGGTTATCAGTTCAAGTTCCCAATACAATGTGAGAAATCACCTGAGATTTGATCAAATTGCTGTCATAGCTCTGAATCAAGCCTTTGTTCAACTTTATTAAAAATATATAAAGAAAAGATTTGTAAAAAATAAAAGAATTAAAGGATTGATTCTCTACAACTCTGATCTCCAAAGATGTAAACATCTAAGACAGTTTATGTATTAACTTTTAAGTAAAGGAAAATAGATCATGATTACAATGTTGTGATACAGATATTTTCTCTGGGAAAATTACTGCTTTAAATGCACACAGTTAACAATGTCAAAAAGTCTGTACTTTAGACACAAATTTGTATTGCATATTCTTGTGATGTTTAGAAACTTTGCTTTGGTTTCATAGGACGTATAGAACACTTTTTCCTACATGGTGTAATTCTTGTTTTTTTTCAATAATAGGCCACATGTTGTGACAGTACAATGGCTTTTGGAATGCTTTAGAAAAGGTTATTTAATACCTGAAGAGCAATATGCCCCTGCAAGTTGTCAAGAAGTGAATACTCCATCTTCTGAGCCACCTTTTATCTCCAATAAAAATAACATGTTGAAGAAAGAATATGTGAATACTGTGGCAGCTGCAGATACTGATGAAGATTTGCTATCTCAATATGTTACTCATGATTCCAAAGTAGGTAAGGTACTGGTTCATGAAAAGCAGGGAGATGGACAGGGAAGCAGGTATGCAGCAGGCAGAATAAATAGATACTTATTTATGGTAATTAATCAGCAAATATACTCCACCATCATCTGTTCTCTTTAATTTCTTCTTTGGTGCATATGCATGATCGTTATACTTCTACATGTCCTCTTTCTATTACCAGCTCATAGTCTATGTGCAACTGTACTAAATGTCCTTAAATGTTTTGTTATTTCTTGCACTTTTTTTAATATTTGGATAATTTTAGCTACTGTTCTTCAGTGATTTAATTTATAGCCTGCTACCTTTTGTGTAATTATTGTCTATCAACTTGATTCTTGGACCACATTATCAGTTCCTTTCTCATATGGAATTATTTCCTTACTACCTACTAGATTTTGTTTCTTCCGTTTTCTTATTGCAAAGCTCCTACATTTCTAAAAATTATATGATGTATTCAAACCAACTGATTTGTCAATTCCCAGATGTAACAGATTTCTCTCATAGGTGATTTAACCATCGGTCTAAATACAAAGTGTGTCATAATTCTTCCAGAATACTTCACTAATATACTAAAAAAAGAAAATTAACATTTTACTTATCTCCTAGTTCATTTTGATGACTACAGTGAAACTGATCACACTATATTTAAAAATGGAAAAGAAGTCACAGTTAGTTCCTTGGCAGAGTCTTCTTCAGTTGGTAAAGGAGCCTTATTCAGTGGAAGGAAGTTTCTCATTCTTGGTTTTGGCAAAGAAGATGAATCTTGCATAAGAGCTCTGATAGAAGAGAATGCTGGGAAGGTTCTGCTCCAGGAAAATAAAATAATTGCTGATTATGCTGTGGTTCCTCTTATGGGAAACAAGGTCATATCAACTGTAGAAACTGTGGTTACAAACACATGGCTGGTAAGAATAAGTTGAAAAAAAATGTTTCAAACAAATATTAAGCAAACAAAACAATAGGCAATGGAAGTATTATTGATATTTTAAAATTACTTTTGAAGAATAATATACTTCCAAATTATATTTATGCTAAATTAGGATTTGTATTTAATTGTGGTCTGATTTTATTCTTTCTATTTTAATTATTGAGATAGGAAAAGAATGCAAATATTCACATATGAAGCCCCAAACACCAATAGGACACTGTTAATAAATCATTGGGTATTTGAATAAAACAGTTACAACAATTTTAATAGTTCTAATGCCTCAGTTTGTGTCAACTAGAACTAAAATTAACTTTAGAGAGTCACTTTGGTGTAGTGGTTAGGGATACAAGGTAGAAACCAGGTGAATAAATTCTATTTCCACTTCGTAAGTCATTCTCTCTTATCTCTGGAAGCAAACAATAGCAGTTTATTTTTGAAAATGTTGCCTAGAAAACTGCTGTGACTTGTCTAGCGAGTTACCAGAAATCAGTGCTGATTTGAAGACACAGAATTTAATATAATGCTAACTTTAATTCACAAAACATTTGCAATACTATTTGTATTTAAAAATAGTTTAAGAAGGCATTGTTGTGTTTGTTTTCAAATAATTCTCTACAGTCATATACCATTTGATCCATTATTGCCTCAGATTCTTGAATTACTATGGTTGAAAGCATTTCTAAGTTTAATGTCTTCTTGTGTCATTATCTAAGGTGATGTGTATAGAACAACAGACTCTGATAGATCCTCAATCAAGTCCACTTTTCAGCCCAGTGCCAATGAAGGAAGGAGCCATCCCATTACAGCATTTTGTGTTGTCTTTCAGTCAGTTTAGTGGAGCAGAGAGAGAATCTTTAATATGTTTGGCAAGTCAGCTTGGGGCAAGGTCTGTACACCATTACTTTTTAAAATGCTCTGGCACCCTATAATATTAAACTTCTGTCAAGAAAATGGAGAAAATGTATATGCATTTCAAAAAGGCTAGTAAATACTACCAAACTATTTAAAAAGATTGTTTGCGATATTTATTTTTGGGAAAAAAATAGTTAATAACTTTTTCAAAAGATAAAATAGTCTTGATAGTTTTACTTTTTAAAGGATAATATTGATACTTATGGAAAATAGCATTTTTAAAAAATGTCGTTTTAGAGTTCAGGAATTCTTTGTGAGAAGAGCCAACCCAAAGAAAGGAATGCTTGTCAGTACTCATCTGGTGCTAAAAGAGCCAGATGGTTCTAAATATGAAGCAGCAAAGAAGTGGAATCTTCCTGCCATTACTATGGCTTGGCTATTGGAGTCTGCTAGGATGGGAAAAAAGGCTGATGAAAACAAATTCCTGATTGAGAATATAGACAACAAAGGTTAGTTGGAATGGAGCTGCATCTGTATGTGCTCACATCTGTGTAAACAATAGAAGCATTCATATATTTCCTTAAACACCCCACCCATAAGCATTTTTTCTACTACATTGTAAAGAAAAATAACATGTAAGTATTATTGGTTGCTAGATGACACTGATGTTGCACTAGGTCAGGACACTATTAATAGGGTTTTGAAAAAATGTGCCATTCTTTCTTTTGATAGAAGTATTCATTTTACCTTCTGCTTCACACAATAACATGTATGTGACATCTCCCTGGTACTATTCTGTACAATTTTCACCAGTGTTCTTTCCTAATTCATGAAATATAGTGATATATCAGTAGATTATGCAGGTCTTTAAATCTTTCACATTGCTTCTAAATGCTCAAAGTCATTCAGTAAAGCTTTGCAGTTGAATGACATTTGGTCATTTAATCCAATGCTTTTTACAACATGATCCCTTGATTAGTTTACTTAAAGGTGGAACAAGGATTAAACATAATCATGCAAACATTTGAAGGTTGCTACCTGGCATAAAGTAGTGATTTCTTTCTTGACTGCCTATCCCAGTTTAATTTTCTGTTTATAATTATATGTATTATTTGCTATCGTTGAAATAGTATGTTAGTATCCTAGCATGTTATAAAAATTATTAGCTAAAGCATATTTTTTATATATACTATATTTTATATATACTATATTATATACTATATTCTGGAAATATAGTATTCATGTTAGGGTTCCAAGTAACAGCCCATCAGAAATCAAAAGTCTTAAGGCAGGGTTCCTCAAAGTATAGGTTTGTTAGGCATGTCATATTGGCACAGCTGGTGAAAACCCGAATCTGAAGTCCCCTGGGTTTTCCCATCCCAGTTCAAAATCCAAAGTTTTTTCCCACATTACACATAACCATCACATGTCCCAATCAGATCTCTCTCCATCCCAGATGCCTCCCATCCATGTGCTGGTGAGAGTGTCCTTGGCTCACAGAGGAATGTTATTTTGTTATTTTGGCTACATATTCCCCTCATCTCTACTCCCCCCTTCCTGTTAAGGTATTGGAGATTTAATAGCTGACCAGCTGTTGTAAGGCTGCTGTAAATGTTGATGTAATGAGAATGAGTCAGCAGTGTATTGCCGCTTTAAAACTGAGGTTGAGTCAGCAGGGTTATTGCCATTTTAAGAAGCTGTCTATATAAGGGCGGCCATGAGAGGGAGTATCTCTCCTTGTGTTCTATCTCCATTGTAGTTCTCCGTGCAGAGTAACGAAGACTGATTACTTGCCTGATATCTTCATAATACGTATATAGCAGTCTTGTATATAAACCACTGTTAAAAGACAAAACCTCTGTGTGCTGTGCTGTGCTCCTGGGTTGTCTCACAATAGTACTCATGCTGCAAACACTAACAGGAGAGCTTAGAGAGAAGAGAAACCCAGTGGGAGCTTGCACCAGAGCCAGAGGGGTTGTGCGACATGGTTTAATCTGGTTAGTGGCTTGTGAAGGAAAACAGGCAACATGACCTTCATCAGCATAATGGGAGGAGGTTATTGGTGTCTCAGTTGAAGGAGACAAGCTACCTTTCCTGGAATGTGAAGATGGAAATGTACCTGCAGAGTTAGGAGTTATGGACAGTTGTTACTAATCCACCAGCAGTCCTGGATGATGGGGACCAGAGGAAAAACTAAAAGGCTTAGCCAGTATAATTCTGGCTGTAGAGGACAGTCAGCTGATACATGTGAGGGTCTCCAGTCTGCGAAAGAGTGCTGGGAGACATTGCGCAGTGTGTATGTGAGAGAAACTGCTTGTAGTAAAGTGTTGCTAACAAGGAGACTATAAAGCACAGCTGAAGCCGGGGAAGAGTATGTCCACACATCTGCAGAATATGAGAAGGACATCCCTTGAGTTAGAAGAAAGAGGAATGACATTTACTGAAGCACACAAGGTGTATGTAGTGCTCTGTTCATTGGAGAATTCATGGGATGTTCTTGTGACAGGTATAGAGTCTATGCAAGAGTGGGATTTAACAATGGCAAATTTAACTGGTCAATTGTTAGAGGAGAAGCAGAAATGGTTGGAGAGACAACCAGGAAAGGGAGGAGAGAACGCTCAGCACAGAGCAGTATCTACAACAGTCCAGGATGCTGGCAGAGCAGCTGAGACAATTAACATAGTGAAGAAATGCTGTATGTGTGGTTCTACTGAGCATCTCCAGAGATGCTGCCCTGAGAGGAGAAACAGGAGCAGCAAGATAAGGGCGCAGGACTACTCAACACATGTGGAGCAGTTCTCCAGCGTCATTTTCCTTGGCAGCATCAATGACTGAAAACACCATGCATACTTGGTTGTTGGACAATGGGGCGGGCCAGCACATCGCTAACAAATCCACAAGCGATTTCTGGTTTGAAATCAGCAATGCAAACATGGGCTAGCCTGGCCAATGGTCAAAGAGCTGCTGTAAAAGGGGAAGGTAATTACGGACCAGAGATAGGAGCACCATTGTACAATGTCCTATATGTACCAGCATTAGATCATAATCTATTGAGTATATCCAGGTTAGACAGGCAGGGTTATGACATACTATTTGCAGGGGAACAGTATTCCATTAAGAAAAATGGAAAGATATGTACACGAGTGGTTAAGAAGGATGGACTGTACTTTCTAGGAAGGCAGGAAGATTGTTGTGCATGTGCACTTACGAATGCTCCCACACGTGACAATTGTGTACATCTGTTACATAGGAAATTGGGGCATGCAAGTTTTGACATACTGAAGAAGATGCCAGGCTTACCTGAGGGACTTAGGATAAAGAATGAAATGTGTATTTAGATTGCACTATTTGTAAAGAATCAAAATCCAGGGTGTATCCTATAAGTAAGAAAGCACAAGGAATACAAACAGTATTGCAGTTAGTTCATGGTGATTTGGTTGGTCCTATGGCACCTTTAGGAGGAGCTAGATATGACTTAGTCATAGTAGATGACTACAGTAGATATGGGTTTTGTTATCTGCTAAAAAGCGAAACTGAAGTACTGCAACAATTCAGGAATGGGTAACATTTGTAGAACAATGGTATAGTTGTAAAGTATACCAGCTGAAAACAGATAGGGGAACAGTACAATAAGTTCCAAAAATGCAGTTTAGGCATAAGGCATAGATGAACGAATCCATATTCGCCGGCTGAAAACGGAGTGGCTGAAAGAAGAAATGGTGTGATACAGACCATGAAGGACTCATTACTTGCTGATGCAGACATGAGTAAAGTATACTGGTGGGAAGCCATGAAGACAGTAAGTTATATTAACAGGATATGGAGTGTGGCAATAAAGGAAATGCCATATTTCAAATTGCATGGAAGAAAACCCTCCTTGGCTCATCTAAGGATATTTGGCAGTTATGCCTGGATGCATATTCCAAAAGACAACAGGAGAAAAGGACAAAAAAAGGCCAGGAAGCTTAGGCTTGTTGGGTATGAGCCTGGATCCAAAGGGTATAGGTTTACAGATGGAATTAGAAAGTAGCGATTTCAAGATCTAGTTTTTATGGAGCAGAATGATTGGGATAGGATGCATGCTAATCATGAAGTGTCCATGCAAATGCATAGCACTAGTTTACCAGAAGGCAGCGATAAAGGAGAGACGGGAAAATGGGTCAGAGGTAGATATAGAAGATGATAGACCTATGATAAAAAGCGAAAGCACAGAAACTCAGGAACAGATAATACCAAGAAGATCTGAAAGGAGTAATAAAGGTATAGCTCCTGAGCGGTTCACTGTAAGTGAGGTTAGAGTATATAGTGTTAGGTATGAACCACAAAATTTCCAGAATATGTTGTCATTGCCTAAGGCAGAACAAGAAAAACGGAAGAATGCTATGGACAAGGAAATGGAATCTGCAGACGTTTATCAGGTGTTTACTCCCTTGAGATTATCAGAAGGGCGAAAGGCAGTAGGATACAAATGGATATATAAAAAGGTGTAACACGGGTGGGATACGATAGGGTTAACTGCCAGTTCGGGATTTATGAGGTTCGGTGATTTATGATGTGCTTCCCTGCACGCTGCGAGCGGGTGCCTGTAAATTGTCACCTGTAAATCGTCTTCAGCATGCTGCGTGCAGAGAAGCAGCCTTTGAAACAGCCCTTTTTTCCTGCTTTTTTAACTGCAACTGTACCTTGTTTGGCAGCTGAAGTTGAAAAATCAGGAAATAAAGATCAGGTAAAAGCCTGGGTGGGCAGGTGGGCAAAAACTTCAGCAGGCATAGAACCGGTTCTATGCTGCTCTTCAGAGCTACCGGTTCTACAGAGGTGGACAGAACCGGTAGAAACCCACCCCTGGTGTTACACAATAATGAGCTGCAGTGGTTCTGGTGACGTCTTCCTTGTGGATGGATCAGAGACCGCGATCGTGTGCGGCTTCGATCCATACTCTCTCGTCACCTGCATTTGGGGCCAGAACCACCTGTAGGGGTGGTGAAGAAGGGGGAGACTGTCAGCTGGGTAGAGGGGAGCTGCATTTCTCCCTGGCTAGGCATTTTTCTCCCCCCGAAAATGGTTGTAACAGTGGTCAATATGGCCACCTTAAAGAGGAAGAACTAACCTGGACAAGATTGTGCAGGAGTGGTGAAGAAGAGGACAGCTTGAAAACCGGGCTAAACAGGCACAACATTTAAAGATAAGATACCCCGGAATTAAAATTTTAACAAATTTATAAAAGAGACAATTAAAGTAGCAGCCAGAGAAAGTGAAGAAGAAAAGTTTGAAAGTAGCTTTGAAACCTAAAAGGAAGAAGCCAGAAGCAGATATTTGTTTGAACTGGATAAATATATGATCTTGGAACCAAACAGGCATAACTAAAGCTGAACTTGAACGTGTCAAATAAAAAATAGTATTTGTATATTTGGACTTTTTGGAACTTTGAATTCTTAAAGCCCTAAATAGAGAGAAAAAGTGAAAGGAAAAAAGGGTGGAATTTGGACATAATAGAGACCGCCATCTAGTGGTAAAATAAATTATTTAAGATTTTCTATAACCTGGCTCCTACAAAAGCTGATTTTGATACAAAATAAGTGAAACCTTGTTACAACAAAATAGAGACCCTGGAAAATGAAAGTGGAATATTGAATATTAAAACAAAGAAAGAAGGAGGAAGAAATTAACTTGGGATTGTTTGGTGATTTTGGCATATACTTAAATTCATGGACGTTGGATTATTTGTTGAATCTGGGAAAACGAAGAGGAATTTTTAAAAAGCTGATCGTTGAAAATAAATTGTATAGACATTGGCTGATTACTGGATAATTGTGGACATAAAGAGTTAAGAAAGATATAAATATACATAGCAGAAGAGCTTTAAAATGGCAGAACCCTTTTGGAATTAAAAATGGAACTAAGAAATATGAAATAAATGCTACAAGAGAGAGGCAAGTTGTTTGGTTTTGCCTTACAATTTTTAGAAATAGCGATTTAAGAGCATGAAGAACAACAAGGAGTGCCAGAGGAATTGATTAAAGAAGAGGCCATCTTTAATGAACAACTGGAGCAACGAATGTTAAAGTGAAGGGGGAGAAGAATGGGAATTAAAAACTGGAGATATGAGGAGGCAATTAAAAAGGGGAATACTTTGAAAATCAAACAAAGCAAAAGGAAACAGCAGAAAAGGGAATTATAGAAGGAAGTTTTAAAGAGGGAGGGGGATAAAAACCGGAATAAGAAAGGGAGGGGAAATAAATGAAGGGAAGAAGTAAAAAGAACGGAATTGGGAAGTCAATATGGAAATTGAATAAAAATGAAAAGAAATTGTTTATCTAAAAGACATAGAGATAATGATTAATTAAGAAATAAGAGGATTCTGCAAGGTGATGAGATGTAGAATAAAATGTATTAGAAGTAATCAAATTATTTAGTAAGTAGGAAAATATAGATTATTAAAATGGAGGACTGGAACTGATATTTTTCTTTTTGTTACTGGAAGGCTTGTTATTTGTTAAGCTACACAAAGATAAATGGAGTAAATGTGAAAAAAGAGAAATTATGATAGGCTTATTAACTATGTTTAATGAATTTATAAAATACGGTTGAAATGAATTAGGATTATTGCAATAAGATTAGCATCAGTTATTATGATGAATGGAATATATTAAATTTTCTTGAAATTATAAATGCTTTTGATGTAATAGAATGGGAAAGTACAATGCAAAATCGGATTTTGAATAAAAATGAAAATAAATGGTTTATTTACATAGAAATAATGGTTAAGAATTAAGAAAGGGAACTCTGTGATGAGGTGCAGAATAAATGTATTAGAAGTAACATTGTTTAGAAAGTAGGAAAATATAGATTATTAAAATGAAAGATTGGAACTGATACTTTTTTGTTATTAGAATATTTGTTTTTTGTTAAACTATACATAGATAAATGGAATTAAAGTGAAAAAAGAGAAATTATGATAAGTTTATTAATTATGTTTAATGAATTTTTAGAATATAGTTGAAATGAATTATGAGGATTGCTGTAATGAGATTAATATCAGTTCTTATGGTGAATCAAATAGATCAATTTTTCTTTTGAAATTATAAATATTTTTGATGTAATCAAAGGGGAAATGATCATGCGGAATCTGACTTAAAAGGTATATATGTTGTGTAGTTGCTAGGAGATTTTTGTTATTTTTAAGATGATAATTAAAAAGTTAAATGATTATTGGGATTTAAAGGGGAATTAATTAAATGATATATAAGGTATGGGGTGGCACACTCCAAATTGGTAATTGTAGGGGGAATTTTTTTGAAATGTTTAAATTGAGATGGAATTTTTGAAATAATGAAATAAGAATATGCGATGAAATTACAAACCTGACAAATAAAAGTATAAAATATAACGAATATGAAGATATGAGAATTATTTAAAGTAAAAAGAAATAGGTTAAGAAATGAATTGAAAATTTATAAAATAAGCTTGAGGAAAGTAAGAAAACTGATAGAAAATATGTAAAGCAATGACAAGATTTGAATTTAAATGTGAAAGATGAATATGTAATGAAAGTCATGTTTGCATGGAAATGTGAAAACCTGGAATCATGGTGTTCACCAAAAATAAGTTTTTAAAATGTGGAAAATTGAAATAATTTTTTTACAAATAATAATAATAATGAACAGCAGTATAAGCCACAGTTAGTTGCATAGGGATTCACGTGAAGAAAAAATATTCATTATGATGAAGTGTTTGCACCAACTGTCAGACCATAAGGCTAGCATTAGTTTTAGCTGTCTCATATAGATATAACCATATATCATTGCCCGCTATTTCTCGGTGTCGAGTTTTTTGGAGATGGAAATGCAGGATTGCAGATGGCCCTGGGGGTTTGCTTGAAGCAGCACCGCCACTAAAGCCCCATTGCTGGTGTCCACTTACAAATGGTCACAAATGGTTGCTCTGGTTCGGGGTGCCTAAGGATGGGCTCCTCAGCGAATAATTTCTTTAGGGCCTCGAAGGTGCACTGGCAATCTAGGTACCAGGCCAAGGGCTGACTTGGCTTTGGCTTGGGGTCCTTCCCTCCCGCTTTTAACAGTTCCGCCACTTCCACAAATGCGGAGAGGAATTGTCTAGGTTCCCCTCGCACATATGTACTAGTCTTTTCCGGCTCTAGGGGCTGTTGCTCATCTCCGTTACAAAGCCAAAGAGCCAGGGCTGTCCAAAGATGTCTCCGTGGTCATATGGCTGGCATGACTAAATGCCGAAGGCACACGGAATGCTTTTACCTTCCCACCAAAATGATCCCTATTTTTCTACTTGCATTTTTGCATGCTTTCAAACTGTTAGGTTGGCAGAAGTTGGGACAATTAATGGGAGCTGACTCCATTACATGGTGCTAGGGATTCAACCACTGAACTGCCAACCTTTCTGACATGCCTTAAATTATAGAATTGTCTATATAAGTTGGCAAACCCAAGAAGACTCTGAAATTGCTTGTGGGTGCATGGGGGCTGCCAGTCTAGGACGCTTTTCACCTTCCCTGGGTCCATTTTGATCCCTTCATTTGACACTTGGTAGTCCAGGGAAATCTTGTGGAACTTGTATTTTTGACAGCTTCATGAAGAGTTTTGCCGCGAGAAGTTTTTTGAGGACTTGGCACATTAATTTGACATGGTCCCCTAGAGTTTCGCTGAAAATGAGACTGTCGGAATATCTCGGAGTTTGGCTGACGGCAAAGTGTTTGTCCATAAAAGGAGATAATTATGACAAGCTACTACAACAAATACAAAAAGATTTGGATAATTGGGGGAAACTACAGCTTTCACTGATCAGGAGAATAGCCACCATTAAAATGAATGTACTGCCTAAAATACTGTTCCTCTTCCAAACAATCCCAATAAAATTAGGAAAAAAGTTTTTTGAAGAACTAAACAAAATAATAACATTTATTTGGTTAGGGAAGAAAGCCTGAATAAAATTGGAACTTTTGCAAGATTGTAGAAGCAAGGGAGGTTTTTGATTCCTGGATTGTGACGCAGCCGCAACATGGCTTAAAGATTTGGTATATCTAAACAATAAAAGAGTTAACCATTGGGGGGCATGATCTGCAGATTGGCTAGTACATATTTATTTGGGAAGGGAAAAATAAACTGCATTCATACTTTCAGTGGCACCAAGTTAGGGATGCCCTGGTATCTGTCTGGGAGAGAATCAAAAGAAACCATTCCAACATGGTTATTGACTATGGAGGCAATGGTATATCCTTAATGTCCTAGACCTAAATAAAAGTTAGATATAAAGAATTATTAGATGAGCAAGGAGAATTAAAATCAAACCAAGAACTGAAGGTACAAGGAATAGAGAAAGATTGGCGGCCGTATCTAAAAATTCAAGCATATAAGAAAGACATAGAGCAAAATGGGATACATAAAGATCAACAGGAATTAGATAAAATACTACAGGGGACAGGGGAAAATGATTACTAAAATGTATAATCTGTTAAAAGAAACAGCAAAGGAGACTATGATAATCTGGGCCAAAATTTTTGGGTATAGTATTAAATTGGAAGATTGGAAAAAATTATGGGAAATAAATTACAAACTAACATCACAGCAGCTTATAACAAGAATTTGCATAAAATTTTCTACTGCTGGCACTTACTCCTGGCAATGTTGGCTAAAATTGGCAAATTGTTGGAAGTGTGACCATGAACAGGGAACTTTTTTGTGGTAGACCTGCCCTAAAGCTAAGAAATATTGGCTCAAAATTAACAATTGGCTAGAAAAAATTACAAAACAAAAATTGAATTGAAACCAGAGATATTTTTATTGAGTATATTAAGATATAAAATTGGCAAAAAGTTTCAATATATCATACTTTACATAATAACTGCGGCAAGAATTGCCTTTGCCCAGAACTGGAAACATGACAATATTCCTTCTGACACTATGATCATAAAAAAGGTTTTAGAATGTGCAAAGATGGATAGGTTATCGATGGAATTGAAAGATGGAGAAGAAATAGATTACTATGAGATTTGGAGTTTATGGTATAACTGGTTGGAAGGTGAACGTAAAATAGATGGATGAAAGATATGTAGGAGTTATGTCAAGATGAGATAATATTGTCTATAACCATGTAAATAATTATGTAAATAATTGTGTCTTAAATTGAATGTAGGAATAATTGTAACAATATTTAGTAGTAACCTACATAATTAGAAATATGTCAATGTGAGTGAACACTGGTGGAAATGTGCTTTTAATTGTGAAAATATGTTAAATAAAGATTAGTTTAAAAAAAAATGTCAACTGGCAGTGCATCTGGGGGCTCTGGGGGCAGTTGAGCCACTGCAGGCGGGGGCACCTGCGTCAGCATCAATTGGCACTCCATCCACCCCTGGCCGGGGTAGAAAGGGGAATTAATTAGCTGGTAGGAATCTAGGGGATGGCTGGCCCAGCAGCCAGCAAGCCCTGGCAGTCCGCAGGATGGGCTGGATTGGCTTACTGGCCCAGTTGACAGCTGTCAATATGGTAGATTGGGCCTGTCACCTGAGGCCTTGGCTTGGTTCACACTGAATGGAACGAAGGAGGAGTGCCATGTTCCCATGGCTTGGGAAGGTGAATGTTGGCTGGGTCAGAACCAAGACCCCCTGCTACTGATGCTCAGCTGGCTGACTTCTCTGATAGTCCCTCCAGGGTTTGGTTTCTTGGCAATGGCTAGACTCCCCAGGCCCTGGACTCGCTGAGGTCAACTCTCACTCGAATATTGTGGTGTGCTTGGTTCGTGCTGCGGTGACCTGGCACTCCTGGAGCATTGGCTGGCCGCCAAACTGCTGCTCTGCCTTGTATTGTTCCTGAGTAGCTGGCCATAGCATTGGCTCAAGGTATGTTGGGAGCGTGAAAGCACAGTGCCATGGCTGCAGGTCGGGTCCCAAAGGATGGACTCCTTGGGCCAGGCCCTCCTCTGACACCAAGCTTGGTTGCCGCACGCTGTCATCTAGGGAAAGCTGAGAATCCCAGAGCTTTCCACAGTGAGCCCGCTGGCTCCAAAAGCTCCACCGGCAGCAGTCAAGTCCTCTAGCTGTTTTTTCTCCTCCATCTGCTCTGAGTCTTCCCACTGCCTGGTAGACTGGGAAAGCAGCCGGAGCTCAGGATCCCGGACAGCAGCCCCACGTGAGCGGGGAGCTATTGATTTTTTTAATAAAAGGGATTCAGGTTAATGTCAGGGTTCTAAGTAACAGCCGATCAGAAATCAAAACACCAAGGCAGGGTTCCTCAAAGTATAGATTTATTAGGCATATAATATTGGCACAGCTAGTGAAACCCGAGGTTTTTCCCACCCAGTTCAAAATCCAAAGTTCTTTCCCACATTACACACAACCATCACACGTCCCAGTCAGTTCTCTCTCCCCATCCTGGATGCCTCCCATGCCCTTTCAGGTGCTGCTGAGCGTGTCCTTGATTCACAGAAGAAAATGTTATTTTGGCTACATATTCCCTTTAGCTATCTCTACTCCCCCTTCCCTTTTCCACAGCTGCAGTCAGCCTCGCTGTGACAACCTTGAAGACTTAAAGATGTCTCCAGGGCTGACAATTCACTTTCAAAATTGAAAGGGCAAAACTTACAACTCTATTGTTTATTTTGTTATATTCACTGAATATAATAAAGAATGACCAAAGTAATTTTTACCAAGGATCACTGCAATTGTAGCATAGGAAACAACACTTTTGTCTTACTGTTTATTGTAATGAAATGTGAAATACATAATTAAAAAAATATTTTTAAATTAAGCTTTAAATTTTTTTAAGGTAAACAAAAGAATCTTACAAATTCTTCAGAAGAAATGGAGACAAGTATTGCATCTACAAATACACCTGATTATCCTAGTAATGTCCTTGGAAGTGGAAAGATAACAACAGTGACACCCCTGGATGTGAATCGTTTCCAAAGTAAAGCTTTCCAAAGTGTCATTTCACAGCACATTGGTAAAAATCCTAGCCCTCCAATTGGAAGCAAGGTAGTACAGAAGGAACCCTCCCTGCATCTGGATACACCATCTAAATTTTTATCGAAAGACAAGCTCTTTAAACCTTCTTTTGATGTCAAGGTAAATATTTTGGAAACCTTGTCCCTGTTGTAAATGTTTGAGAAAAAATTAACTGTCTGTTACAATGTAACTATGACTAAATATCAATTTGTTAGTTCTAATTTTGTTTTTAATTTCAAAGCAAATTGAGTATGCTGCGTTTTAATGTCAAGCTACTTTTTATATCTATAGTTATTTATTTTACTTGAATGAATTTATTTTATTATATTTTATTATATGTAGTTCTAGAAATGAATATATTGATATGATTATGTGATGAATCCCAATCTTTTCTAACTTCCAGTCAACTTGTTTGTTTATACCTAGGAAGTTCGTGAATGCTCTTGATCTCACTGACTCACTGCCTTTGAAGTGCTATAGTGAAACATTTCACTTTTTAAATTATATATTTTTTATTTTAAATATGTATCCTGGATATCATTTACATTAATCCAAATTATAATAACAGTATTGGTAATCTTTATCACATTTATCAAACTTAGATGACTCTCATAATATTATTGAAACAACAAAAAAAATACTTACCACCTGTAAACCTCTAATCTTTCTGTCTATTATTTTTGTTTATTCTATAAAAATATGCGTTCTAATATTTCCCCTATCTAATTTTATTTCTGCCTCTACCAGCTTACAACAAGCTACTTTAATGTTTAAAAGGCAATTCTTTCTAGCCATCATCTCTTTTTCTCATTAGTGCTTCAACTTTTATCCATTTTTGACTTGCTTCCCACACTCCTCATCTTTATCTCTATCTTTATCTCTATCTTTCTTGTTCAATGTAAGCATTTCTCCCAGTACAAACTTATGCTGGCAATTCTCCCAAATATCTGCTCATGTCTCAGTCTCCTTATCAAAGATATATTCCTGTCTATTCAATTGTTGATTTATCTGCTTTATTTTCTTCGATCTTTCTTCCTTTATTGGCTGGTTTGTCCCATTTTTTGCTCCAGTCCTTGATTTACTTATAGATGTCGCCATTTCATCTGTTCTTTCCATTCCTTTTGCTTGCCATTTGCCTGGTCTTCCTCTTCATTGAGCTTTTGCTTCATTTGCTGGTTTTTCTGATCCATGTTTTTTCCCTGTTCATAGTCAGTTTGCTGGCTTAAGTAATCCGTTTCATCCAATCTTTCTGTTCTTTCCACCAGTTCATGAGCAGTTTGGTTTTATTCATTGTTCTTTGCAGGATGTTTTCCATTTTCTCTATACTATCCATTGATATTTTAATACTTTGGAACAACAAAGTCATTTCATTGAAAAGTCCTCTCATTTCAAGAGTTGTTCCTTCAACTCCAATCCTGATAGCGATATAAGTACATTAAATAATAAAAGTCTCAATCTATTTCAAGAAGCATTCAAAATTATAGGTTTCCAGTCATTAATAGATGGCACTTTCCTCTCAGATTTCCATGCTGCCTTTTTTTCCAGCAGATATTTTAGTCAGAAGCCAATTATTTCAAAGCAAAGTCATTTATTTAGACAGGCCAATTCCAACATTTATTCCATATTCTAATAGTCCAAGCTATTTTCCAAATTCTTGGAATCTGCTCTGTAATTTTGGTCTTTTATTCTAGTTTCCCAGAGTTTCTTTTATAAAGTGTCTTTCTTATTTCCACCTGGTAAGTGCAAGACAATAGACAGTTAAAGGTCACAGTTCTCCACCGGATATCAAATATTCCTTCCTTGTAAATTTTCAGGAGTCTAGAAGTCACTTTTCCTTTCATCAATAGATGGTGCTCTCAACCTACTTTTCAACATAGATCTCAGAAATGCTTATTTTTGCAGCTTAAACAATTATCTTTTTAGACTTTCTTATCACAGATTTTTTTTTATTTTCTTGTTTCCTATTTTATGTTGACTGCCACTACTCCTCATCTTCAGATGAGGGGGATTTTCCAAGTCAGGGAGGAGATATGTGGCTCTCCTCAACCTGCAAGATGCCCCCCTTTACTTCACCACCCTTACAGGGTGGCTATGGCTCCTTTTGGAGTCCTCCAATGGGGAGAGGAGTGGGGCTGCGGATCTCGCAGTCCTCGCCTCTGACACCACCGGAAGCACAGCTGGAAGTCTATAGTGAAACATTTCAATTTTGCAATTCCTACTTGAAATCATTGGATTTCTTAATGAAATTAAGGATTAATTTTAATTGAATCTATTCTGACAAAATCTTTAATTCAATATAATTTCCTTGTTGAAAAAATATAGATCATAGTTTTTTAGTCATAGCTTTTTTGTTTAGTTTACACAGATGTTCATCAACCATTGCCTCAAATCACATTTCTTTTAGAAATTTATTTATTCAACGTTTCAACAATTAAAAACAAATTTCCACATTTTGCAGTGATATTGTAACAGTGTTTACATTGGTTAATAACATCGATAACTTTGTTATCTGTAACTATATTAAGTTTTCCGTTGTTCTAAGCATTTTTATACATATATATCTATATTTACACATAAACAATATTACTTTGTGATTTCTTATTCATTATCATTTGACGTCTTTGCATCTTTTCTTTAGCCATTTGAACCAAACAACCCATATCTTGTAATATTTTCTTCTTCCTTATTTTTTAGTAACATCATCAATCTGACCATTGCGGCACATTCAGATAACTTATTAATTACTGCAATTTCTGAGGGGGTTGTAGCCTGCTTCCAGTTTTGGGCAAAGGAATTATAATATGAAGTATTAGATGTTGATGATTTTTATTTAAGTTAAGTTCTAACATGCCTAACAGAAAAGTTTCTGGTTTGAATTTGATCTTTTGTTTCGTTAGGTCCTCTAACCAAGATTTAATTTTAAGCCAATATCTCTGTGCTTGAGAGCAGGTCCACCACATGTGAATAGAATACTTTATACTTTATTGGCCAAGTGTGATTGGACACACAAGGAATTTGTCTTGGTGTAAATACTCTCAGTATACGTAAAAGAAAAGATACACTCGTTAAGAATCAAGAATCATAATGTACAACACTTAATGATAGTCATAGGGAACAATCAGCAATCAAATCATACTAGGAAACAGTCAATATAAATTGTAAGGATACAAGTGACAAAGTTACAGTCCTACAATCACAAGTGGGAGGGGATGGGTGATAAGGAGTGATGAGAAGGTTAATAGTAATAGTAGTGCAGACTTTGTAATAGTTGAACAATGTTAAGGGAATATTTGTTTAGCAGAGTGATGGCTTTCGGGAAAAAATCGTTCTTGTGTCTAATTGTTCTGGTGTGCAGTGCTCTACAGTGTCGTTTTGAGGGAAGGAGTTGAAACAGTCTATGTCCAGGATGTGAGGGGTCTGTAAATATTTTCACAGACCTCTTTTTGACTTGTGCAGTATACAGGTCCTCGACTGAAGGCAGGTTGGTAGTAATTGTTTTTTCTGCAGTCCTAATTATCCTCTGAAGTCTGTGTCTATCCTGTTGGGTTGCAGAACCAAACCAGACAGTTATAGAGGTGCAGATGATAGACTCAATAATTTCTCTGTAGAACTGTATCAGCAGCTCCTCGGGCAGTTTGAGCTTTCTGAGTTGGCGCAGAAAGAACATTCTTTGTTGTGCTTTTTTGATGACGTTTTTGATGTTAGATGTCCATTTCAGGTCATGTGATATAGTAGAACCTAGAAATTTGAGGGTTGATATTGTGTTGTCTAGTATTATAAGAGATGGTAGTATGGGAGGGTTTCTTCTAAAGTCTACCACTATTTCTATGGTTTTGAGTGTGTTCAGTTCCAGATTTTTCCGGTTATACCATGAGGCAAGTTGTACAACTTCTTGTCTGTATGCAGATTCGTCATTGTCTCGAATGAGACCAATCACTGTTGTGTCATCAGCAAACTTTAGTATTTTAACAGATGGATCATTTGAGATGCAGTCATTGGTATATAGGGAGAAGAGAACTGGAGAAAGCACACAGCCTTGGGGCCCTCCTGTGCTGATTGTACAGGTATCAGATTGATTCTGCTTAGCTTCACCTGCTGCTTCCTGTCTGTTGGGAAGCTTGTGATCCAGTTACAAGTGTGTTCAGGTATCGCTAGTTGGTTTAATTTACTTAGAAGAGTGTCTGGAATGATAGTATTAAATGCTGAACTGAAGTCTAGAAAGAGGACCCTTGTGTAGGTGTTGTAGGTTGTAATACAGAGCTATATTAACAGCATCATCTGTCGATCTATTTGCTTGTATGCAAACTGCATGGGATCTAACAGCAGATCCCTGATGGTTTTCAGGTGGGACAGCACAAGCTTTTCAAAGATTTTCATAACTACAGATGATAGAGCAACTGGTCTGTAGTCATTTAGTTCCTTGATGAGGGCTTCTTTGGGACTGGGATGATGGTAGAGCATTTGAAGCAAGAAGGAACATAGCACATCTCTAGTGTTTTATTAAAGATTCAGGTGAAGATGGGGGCCAATTGTCAGCACAGACTTTTAAGCAAGAAGGAGTTATCTTGTCTGGCCCTGGTGCTTTTCCTGGCTTTTGTCTGTGAAATAGATCTTGCACTTCTTTTTCTGTGATCACCAGAGGTTGTGAACCCAATGGATTGGGGCCAGTTGTAGGAGGTTTGGCTGTTGTTGGTGTGTTTGAGATGTGGGTTGTGGAGATAGGTGGCTGTAGTTTCTTTTCAAACCTGCAGTAAAACACATTCAGGTCATCTGCTAATTGTTGATTTCCTTCTGCCTGGGAAGAAGGTTTGCTGAAGCTAGTGATGTTTTTAAGAGTTTTTTCCACGTTTGTTGGTTCATTTGTTGAGAACTGATTCCTTAACTTTTCAGAGTAGCTTCTTTTTGCTGTTCTGATCTCTCTTGTTAATATGTTTCTGGATTGGTTGTATAGCATTCTGTCACCTTTTCTGTAGGCTTCCTTTTTGGAACAACGTAGCTGCTTAAGTTTAGCTGTGAACCAAGGTTTATTGTTACTATATATTTGCAGGTTCCTTGTTAGTACACATAAGTCTTCGCAGAAGCTGACATAAGATGTTACAGTATCTGAGCTCATCTAAGTCTACAGAGGCATCTTCAAAAACATTCCAATCAGTGCAATCAAGGCAGGCCTGGAGTTTCAGGCCTGGAGTTTTTGCCTCATCCGACCAAGTCTTCACCGATTTAATTGTTGGTTTCATAGTTTTAAGTCTTTGTCTGTAGGCAGGTACAAGGTGAATCATCCAGTGGTCAGAGTGTCCCACAGCTGCTTGTGGTAAAGACCTATAAGCATCTTTTACTGTTGTGTAGCAGTGGTCTAAAGTTTTTTTGCCTCTGGTGGGACAATTTACATGCTGGAAATATTTTGGGAGCTCTTTCATAAAATTTGCTTGATTGAAATCTCCTAAAATGATGGGAAGGGAACCTGGGTGTTTGGCTTCAGCCTCCATAATTTGATCAGCAAGAGTTCGTAATGCCTTGTTTACCCAGGCCTGTGGAGGAACATAACAGCTATTAGGAGAAATAAGGAGAACTCACGTGGAGAGTAAAATGGCTTGCAGTTGATGTGTAAAGACTCTTAAGTTTTCATCACAGAACCATATTATGGTTATATCTTGAGACCAGTTGTTGTTGATATATAAACATAATCCTCCACCCTTTGTTTTACCTGATGTCTCTTCAATTCTGTCTGAAATCCTGGGATGTATATGGTGTTGTCCTCATGAATTTGTGGATTAAGCCAGGTTTCAGTAAAACAAAGAACTGAAGAATTATAGAAATCAGGATTCCATCTATTTAAGAGATGAATTTCATCCATCTTGTTAGCAAGCGAGCGTAAATTAGTCAGAAAACTTGAAGGGAGAGGAGTCCCCCTCCCATTCCTTAGTCTGTTTAAAATTCCCGCTCGTTTACCTTTTGGCATTGTCGCTTTCCTCCTTTGTTGTAATTCAAAGCACTGGGAATTAGTTAGAATCTCCTCGGCATTTGCAAAGACAGGTGGGGGTGAGGAATCAGAAAGCTGCTCCTTAAGGAAAATTGCCTAATTCTTAGCAGATGGTCTCATGAGTATGAAATCCGTAGTGAATTGCAGATGATAATGAGGAATAAATAAACCATTAGAGACCATTTCAGCGAGGCAACCATTGTCGGCGCCATCTTGGCTGAACCTTTTCAGGCTGAACCTGAAAATACGTTCCCTGGCTGTGAGTGCATGTGCAACATTTTGCTGTCATATTAGGAAATATTCTGGCTTATCTCACTGGGGGGAGATGCCACCAGTAAAACATTTTATACAAATTCTCCTTATAGGAGACGGACAATGTTGACTTATAATTTACCTGCCAGATAAGTTCCCATTGTTCCAAATCAATACTATAGCCAAAATTTTTAACCCAGGTTATCATATTCTCTTTGACGGTTTCCTCTTCCATTTTATACTCCAGTAAATAATTGTTTATTTTACTAATCATTTGTTTTTTTCAAATCCTTGTAATAGTTTGTCAAATTCTTGTGTTATACAAAAGCCAAATTGTTCTTTGTCCTTTTTATATCGTGTTTGAATCTGGAGGTAAGGCCACCAACCTATTTCAATTCCCTGTGTCTTTAGTTGGTTTTGTGTTTTTAATTACCCTTTTTCATTTAAAAGTTTTTTGTATTTTATTTAAGTCTAAAGCGTTATCAACACTTCCATTGTCGATAGCCAGAGAGGTATTTTCACATGGTGATGTTTTTTTTAGCTTCTCCCAGACATGTCTCTCACCCGATGTCTTTGGAAATAAGTATGACACTTGTTTTTCCCTTCCCAAAGAAATGTGTGCCAGCCAAGCTGCAGGTCATGGCCCTCTATTGTTAATAGTCTTTTATCTATCAAATAAATGCAATCTTTGAGCCATGTGGCTACTGCTGCCTGGTAATATAATGGTAATAAAGTCTGGGAGCCAAAACTTCCCTTACTTCTGCTATCTTGCAATAATTTGTATTTTATCCTGGCTTTTTTCTTCTGCCAAATATATTTCACTATTTTTTGTTTAAATCCTTGAAAAATTTCCCTCCTAGCTTGACTGGTACCGTTTGAAACAAATGTAATAATTTTGGTAAAACATTTTTTTTATGGTCCCCAACAGTGAATGTTGTATTTTAGCCAAATAGTCTAAATCTTTTTGAATTTGGAGTATCAATTTGTTTAATTGAAGAACATTTTGCCGTGAGCCAAATCCCAAGATATTTTACTTTTTTCACTACTGCATTCCTAATTCACTTGTTAATTCTTCATTCTGCCATTTAGTACAGTTTTGGGTTATTATTTTAGTCTTTTCTTTATTAATTTTGAGCCCCGCCACCTTTCCAAATTCTTCTATTTCTCTTATTAGTATAGAACTTGTTTCTTTTGGATTCTCCATGATAAATACCATATCATCGGTGAAGGTTTGAAGTTTGTACTCCTCTTTCTTAATAGTCAGTCCTTTAATATCCTGATTCTACCTTATCTGAATCAACAGTACTTTTGCAAATACTATATATAGCAATGGGGCAAATGGGCATCCCTGCCTTACTCCTTTATTTATTTTTAGACCATCTGTGGTTTCTCCATTCAATATCACTTTTGCATTTTGTATTGTATATATTGTTTTGATGAGTCCTAAAAATTTTCTACCAAATTGCATCTTAGACAGTTATTCAATGAGAAAGTGCCAATTTAAATTATTGAACGTTTTCTGAGCGTCCAAAAACATAAGTGCCATTGGTTTGTTTGAATAAGTCTCATAATATTCTAGGACAGGGGTCGCCAACCTTTCGACCTCAGGGACCACCAAACTCATAATTTTAAATCCTGCAGACCAGAGACCCTGGGAAAATCCCCCAAAAAGTCTGCAGGAAAATTCCCCACTCCGTTTTCCTACCAATCGATCATTCTTTATTTGGGATCTCAGGATGTGTCCAGCTCCGTTCTCTGGGGAAGAGAGATTTTTGGCTTCATGAAAGAAAAGCAGCAGAAGTCTTTCTTTCTCTCTCCCAAACTCCGCCAGAAATGAGTCTTTGTGAGACTTGTTGCACTGACGCAGCCTCTTGGAGCAGGATGCCTTGCAGGATCCCAAGGACTCATTTCTGGCGGAGTTTGGGGGAGAGAAAGAAAGACTTTTGCTGCTTTTGTTGCGTGCAGCCAAAAGCAGAAGAAGAAAGAAGTAGAAAGAAGCAGGCCGGTGGCCAGGCCACGTGTGTAGGGCAAGTTCCCCCCTCCGCCCTTTTTCCCCACCCCTCACTACCTCGTGTTGTTCGCAATGCAAGCGACACAAGCCTTGTGTTCCCACGGTCCATGTGGGCGGCGCAGCCTTGTGTTCCTGCGCAACCTGGATTAATTCCTTTGGGGATGACATTTCTATGCGGACCACCCAAATTTTCCCCAGCCCACTGGTTGGCGACCACTGTTCTAGGACATCCATAATCAATCTTGTATTGTTCTTTATCTGCCTATTTGGGAGAAATTCATTCTGGTCTGGGTGAATGATTTCATTTAATATTTTTTTCAGTCTTTCACACATTATCCTAGCTAAAATTTTGTAATCCATGTTTAGGAGCGAAATCAGTCTGTAGTTTTTAATTTTCCGGGGATCCGTATGTTCCTTGGGTATGAGTGTTATGAGCACCTCCATCCATGACTTTGGTATTTTGGCTCGTTCTAAAACCACATTGTACAAGTCCAACATTAATTCCTCCAATGGCTCCTGAAGTTCTTTATAACAGGGGTCGCCAACCTTTTGGACCTCAGGGACCACCAAACTCATAATTTTAGATACCAGGGACCACTAACCGGTTCTGTGGGCATGGCCTAATTTGTGGGTGTGGCTTTGTAGTCATGTAACTGGCTGGGCATGGCTTATATGTAAATATTATATTTATATAAATATTGAATTTTTTATAAAAAAGCAACTTTTACTCAAAATCAGGCAAAGCAGGGAGATTGAGTTGCTCACAGAATCACAGTTTCATTCAGAGATCTATCTATCTGCCATTGGCTAGCTCAGTCTGTCACATAAAATGTGTTTGCAAGCAAACTCATAAAATTAACTCACAACACACCATGCATGTAAATATTGATTTTTTTATTTTAAAAAAGAGCAACTTTTACCCAAAATCAGGCAAAGCAGGCAGATTGAGTTGCTCACAGAATCAATTAGTGATCTATCTATCTGCCATCGGCTAGCTCAGTCTCTCAAATTTGCTTGCTGTAAGTCTGCACTGAATTTGCTTGCAAGCAAACCTTCAGTCATAAGGGGGGTTCGGCTGTGCTGAGCCGAAGATCTAAAGACTAGCTAGAAAGCAAGAAATCCAACCATTTCCTGCTTCCTAGCTAATCTAAATCTCCTGGCACAGCAGAACAGATGATAGTCGGAAAAAGGAAAAATAGCAATTTAGTAGGCAAGTTTGCCAGGTAAGGAGTGAGTGGGCAGGGAGGGTTCCTGAGGGCCATGTGGGCTTGTGTTTTTGCGCAGCCTGGATTAATTGCTTTGAAGGGGTGCTCTGGGGGTGAGATTTCTCTGCGGCCCACCAAAATTTTCTCATGACCCACCAGTGGGCTGCAGCCCACCAGTTGGTGACCGCTGCTTTATAAAACTCCACTGGTATTCCATCTGCCCCCTGCGTTTTATTAGTTTTTTGCTTCCCAATTGCATCTTTCATTTCTTTTATAGTTATTTTATTGTTCAGCATATCCCATGTAGCATCCAATACTATAGGTAGGTTCTCTTTCTTTGAGGTAATGATGTCCTCATCTAAAATTTCTTCCTGAGTATACAGATTGCTAAAAAAGTTTTGGACAATCAACTTCTTTTGATCTATCTGGGAACATAGGCTCCCATTTTCATCTTGCAGCACTGATATTATTCTTTTCTCCTGTTCCTTCTTTAACTTGTGTGACAGCCATCTCCCTGGTTTATTCGCATTTCACAAGTTTAAGTTTTCTGGCCATTTCCTCTTGTAGGTTTAAATTATTTTCATGTTTCACCTGGTCCATTTTTCTTTTGAGTTCCTCATTGCGAGGGTCTGTCTGCATATTGGCTTCCAAGTTTTTCAATTTCTCCTGCCATTCCATTGGTGTTTCTTTCTTTCCTTATTTCTTTTTGCTGCATAGGCAATTAAGCCTCTTATACAAGCGTTTGTTGTATCCTACAATACACTTCTAGCTTCTTTTCCACACACTCAGTTCTGACTTCCATCGTTGTCAATTTCTGTTCATTGTTTGCTACCACTTCTTGCATTATTCCAATTTTTTCATCTAGTTTCTGCATGTCAGTTTTCACTCCTCCTATATCATTCTTCATTTCACTTTTCAAATCCTCATGGTTTTTTGCTATAAGTTCTTATGTCCCCACCATCATCTCTTGCTTCATATTTAGAGTTGTCTGTACACTCTGCAGGGTTAAAGTAGACCCTGATTTCTCTGCGCCCAACATATTACTTTTGCCCTAAGGGGGAAGATGTACTCGCTGTTACCTTCTTTCCAGTTTTTATAGTTGTTGTCATTGTCATTTTCAGGGTCCTTAACAAACTCTTCCAATCTACCATCAAATGGCATGTTTAGAACTACCCTTCATTGTCTCTTATGTCTGATCTAGTATTACAGTATTCCAATAAATTATATCATATACTATTCCATAAATATTATGTATATTCAATATTCAATCTTCACTAGTAGAAAATACTCAATTGATTAATTAATTAATAACCTTCTACTTTATCCTTATAGTTGCAACACAATACCAAATACAGGTTCTAATCTTTGATTGTCACTAATTAACCAATGGTCAATAATCAATTATTTCTCTAAATATTATTAATTCATCAGTTAGTAAATCTTAAAAAAAAATAGAGTTCTAAGCATATTATATAAATTACTCAGCTATAAATATACCTTCAATTCTATCCACAGTGTCATGCCCCTGGTGGAGTCTGACTCTGAGGAAGAGGAGGAACAGCCAACAGGGAATGGGAGTGTGGCTCCAGAGGTGATGGAGGAGGCTGGGGAAGGGCAGAGGCCGGCTGAGCAGTCAGAGGAGGATCCAGGCCCATTCCCTATCCATCCTAGGTCACGCAGGGAGGAGAGGATCAGGGAAAAGCGAGGTCTACTCAAGAGGAGATTACCATGATCCTCCTCGTGGCTTGCAGGTGGGAGCTATGTATATAAGTTTCCAACTGCGCAGTTAGAATTGCTGAAGTCAGTTAGTGTTCACCTTGAAAGAGGCTTATCTTTGCTGGCGTTCTTCCCATGGACTTTTCTCAGTTATTTTCCTGGAGTTTGTAATTAGTTATCTCGGCTTGCTTCAGAACTCTCATCAATGTGGTTTGTTTTGGTTTTCTGTTTGCCTCATTATTTACTTTTGTGACTTTAAACTGCGCCTAATAAAACAGTGAAGTTAAGTTGAAGGCTTTACCGGACTTTAATATGTGTTTTGGGTTTTGGGTTATTTTGAGAGACTACGGGTCATCACACACAGTTATAAATATAATCTATATTATTTACACAGGGAAATTTACCAAAAAAAGTGTTAGAATGTCAGGGTGTTACTACTTACTCAAATATATTTAACATACTGTTCTTCAATCTTCAATATTAATCCTTAAATCAGTATCATATATTATATGAATATTGTATACATACATACATACATACATACATACATACATATATAAATACATACACACATACATGTTGTGACTGGAAGGATTGACCCTGCTGGGAGTTTCGACTCTGATGCCTCTGAAGATGGAAGGTTTGAGCCTGCTGTGAATGTGGAATCTGAATTATCAGAGGACACAGATGTGAGCCAGGAGGATGAGAGATTGTCGGAGAGACAATCCACTCCAGAACCTTCGACTTCGTGCATGACAGCAGCTGATCCACAAAATGAGCCAGAGGCTTCTAGTGAGGAGGAAACTGACAGATGTTGGCTTGACGGTAGAACTAGGAGAAGATTGAAACATCAATCACAATCTGAAGGGAGGCGTCAAGCCAGACATTGATTAGAGAGACTGACACGCCCATACAGGAGATTTAAGGAGGCGTGCTGACTCTCAATCTTTGCTTGGAGCAAAGTGAAAAGTGAGTAGTGCTTTGTGGATTCGAAAGGATACGTTTGAAGCGGCCGTTGTGATTTATGAACAATTCTGAGTTGCCAGACAGATTTCGGGAAGACTGCCAAGGACTGGAAAACAGTACTGTTAACTCTTTAAAGTCTGGTTTTGTTCTTGTTTGAATATTTTGAACTCTGGAACTTTGTATGCTCACCTGTGGATACAGGTGAGACATAACATATACATATATATATTGCGTATATTTACAGAGCTTACAGCTTTCTTTACTCAGCAATTCCCTGTCTTTTCAAAATGTCTTCTTTTAAAATGCACAGTCACTGTGGTTCGTCGCTTTCACTTTCCCGCTGCATTTCCTTCACAGTCCCCTCCATGGCTGATCTCTCTTTCTCAGTAACCATCAACAATCAAAAGTTATTCTCCATCAAGCTTTTCTCTCCTATCCATTCCACTGTCCACAAATACAGGAAAAAACACCTCCTCTCCTTTCTCCCTGTCTATCTTCTATCAGTCTCTCAGCGCCATTATTCAATCACTCAGTCCACCATAAAAGCTCCTACCGCCAAATCCGCCGCCTGCTTCTGTCTCTCGGTTCGGAGCCTCTCTCTTATTTCACTGCAACAGGTCTTCTTTATATAGGTACTTTCCTTTTGTCTTACTCTGCACCATTACTTGCGTTGCTTTCCAATCTTTGCTTCCACCAATGATCGGTCAGGCAGCCACGTCTCTAGATCAAATCATGGAGACTGATCTCTTTCGCGCTGGTTTTTGGGACTTCTTAAAGCATCAGGAAGTCGCAGCTCTCCCCGATACCTCTGAATCTTCTCTCTATTGCCAGCCCCTCAAGGATCCGACTTCACCCCTAGGGGATACCAATTGCAAAGCCTATTCAGAACAGAGCTCCGTTCCCCTGCACAGCATCAACATTACACCACAACTGGAAGTCTCAAATCATATTTTAATTACATATTTAATATTATAAATCATCACTAGAACACTATAATGATTTGCAGAATTTTAGATAATGCTTAGCATTAGTTCCATACTTTCTTTAGTATCAACAGAAGAATTCAGGAATGCCTTCAAACATCCAAGTTGAGCTTTTAAGCAGCTGTGGCTATTTCATCTTAAATTTGCAGCCTTTTGTTCAATGTCTATTCAAAGTTACAGCAGCACTGAGAAAAGTGACTTATGATTCCTTTTCATACTTAACAGTTGAAGTATCTCCATGGTCCCATGATCAAACTTCGGACGCTTGACAACTGGCATGTATTTATGATGGTTGCAGTGTTCCTATATTATGTGATCACCCTTTATGACCCTCACAAGCAAAATCAATGGGAAAGACAGATTCACTTAACAGTCATGTTATTAAGTTAACTGCAACGATCCATTTAATTGTAGCAAGAAAGATTGTAAAATAGGGCAAAACTCACTTAACAACTGTCTTGCTTAGCAACAGAAATGTTGGGCTCAATTGTGGTCATAATTTGTGGACAACCGATCCTCAAATTATGACCACAGCCAGCCTCAACTGTAATTGAGTGCATTTCACCACAATTTAATATGTAGGAAATTGGAATAATTTGGTAATATTTGCCTATTTCATAGTAATTATGTAACTTCTTAATATTCTTGAGGATTTATAACTTAATAGGAACTCTGGCCCTAGATTTGATTATGACTTTTCTTATTCTTTTTTTAAAAAGGTTTTTTCAATAAACATTTTTGAATACAGCATTTTGTCCAAGTATACTGTTTATAAGAAACAAAAACCATAGCTAATTCTATAAAAATATCTTCCCATTTACTTATTATAGTACTAATAATATAATAATACAGAAACACATTTTTTCTTTACGTTTAATTCATTCATATTTTTTAGTGTTTGTAGTAATTATAGTTATATACCTGTGATAGCGAACCTATAGCACACATTCCATGGGTGGCATGCAGAGCCGTTTGTGTGGGCACGTGAGCCCCAGCCAAACTGACCTGCACTGCACATGTGTGTGCCTCTCAGCTTATTTTCAGTCCGTTTGCGGCCTCTCAGAGGCTCGGGGGAAGCCTCTGCAGCCTCAGGAGGCCGAAAAATGGGCCTTCTGGAAATACCATTTTTCAACCTCCAAAGGCTGTAGAAGCTTCCCTCGAGTGCCCAGGAGGGCGAAAATGGCTTTGCCTGGGCTCCAGAGGCCCTCTGGAGGCTGAAAATGGGCACTTCCAGGATTTCCGGAAGGCCCATTTTTCGCCCTCCCAAGGCTTCAGAGGCTTACCTCGAGCCTCCAGGAGGGTGAAAAAGGCCTCAGTTGGGAGGTGTGTGCATGCATAGTTCAAGTAAGGAAGCGGTGGGTGTTGCACACGCATGTGCAGGGGGGATGGGGGACATTTCATTGTGGGTGTTGGCACGTGCACTTTCGGAAGACCACAACAAAAACGTTCACCATCACTGTTATTGTCAGCTGGTGCTCCATTTTCTCAGATTCAGAATAAAGTCAGCTGGTCCTCCATTCAAAATCCAAGAAAGACATAGTTTGATAAAGGGTTGCAGCTGTGCATAGCATAGGATAGAAACCTAAGCAAGAATGTACACCCCCCACCAATTTATACAGTTCTGGTTTGTAACACCTCCAGCTCACTTCCCATAACCATTCCCCCCTCCTCCCCCCATTACTTATGACAGCCGAAAGATGCAAAGCAAAGGGAGAAAATCTTGAACGCTGACATTTATATACCATCTGATTTTAATAAAAACATTCATTTTTCTTCCTCTAACTTCTACCCCTTGTCTCTAACCACTCATAGAATCTACTCCATATCAAATAATATTCTGAGTCTTCTTTTTCTTTTCTTTTTAAAGTTAATCTGTCCATCTCAGCCCATTCTAGGATTTTCGTGATTACCTCGTCATCTGATGAGGTATTCTCATTTTTCCAGAATTTTGCATAATTAATCCTTGCTGCTGTCAGTATATGTAAAACTAAGTATGCAATTCCTTTATCATAACCCTCTGGGATTATGCCCAGCAGATATACTTCTGTTTTCCAGTCTTATCTTCTGTTTGGTTATTTTTTCTAGCCAACTCTCTATTTTCTCCCAATATTGTTTTGCTTTGGTGCAAGTCCACCACATATGATAGTAAGTCCCTTGGTTATGATTGTATTTCCAACATTTTTCAGACAAATTACTGAACATTTTTGCCAATCTTGCTAGTGGTAAATGCCACTTGTAAAATATTTTATATAAGTTTTCTTTACTTATATGCTGAAGCCATCATCAATTTATAGTTCTTGTTCCATAGTTTTTGCCACTTCGCTAATTCTATATTATAACCAAAACAATTTGCCCAAACAACTATTGTTTCTTTGACTTGCTCCTTCTCCATTTTATATGTCAATAGATATAACATATAAAATGTGCTTTTTATAAATATAATACTAAAATATATGGACTTTGGCAAAAAATTTATACATACGATATAATATACTTTCTTTATCAGTTTTTTGTCTGTACCCGTTAGTATCTTATAAGTGCTATTGGTTCTTTATTTAGACCCCATGCTTTTTTTTTTTACAAAACTTTATTAAGTAGATTATTAAAAACATTAAACGTGGTGTAATCATCCCAACAATCTTGATTGTCACACATTTTATGGCATAAGATACATACTTTAAATACATGTACACATTTATATAGCTATATATTTCTATGGTATTTCCCAGTTTTAGTCATCCGTTCTTCCACCCCTATTCTCTTTTGATCCTTCCTTTTTTCCTACCATTGAAAAAATTTATCCCATATTTTATAGTATTCTATCTCATCCTTATCTTTCATTTCCCAAGTTAATTTGTCCACCTCAGCACATGACCATATCTTTTATATTACGTCATTTTCATCGGGAATTTCTTTGTTTTTCCAAGTAGGAAAAGCTCTGGTTTGAATTCTATTTTATGACCTAGCATCTCCTCAATCCATTTCTGGATTTTCTGCCAAAACTCCTGTTATAGTTCGCCGGCAGCAGGTACGGATGGCAGATGTCTCTGATAGTGAGGACTTGGACGAGGAGCCTGCATGTGATGCAGGGAGGGGACCAGGACTATCAGAGAGTGGGGTGCTGCCTTCGGAGCTTGTGGAGTCTGGCAGCAGTGATGCAGAGGACCCTGGGGAGCCTGTGCCCAGTGCACATGCTCACAGGGATGCTCGAAGGAAAGAGCAGCTGAAGCAGCAAGGACGACTTGGGAGTATGGCTGGAAGGTAATGGCCCCTTCCATAAGGGATAAAAACCAGCCTTCGAGGATGTGTTCTTTGCAGGAAGCAAAGAAGTTCTTTAGACTCATAGTCCTTGTTGAAGTCCTGTGAACTCCAGTTTATTTTTGAAATTTGTCGGTTGATATTTATCAGTAATTAGACTATCTCGGACAATTAGGTTCAAATGACTCTTGGCTGGGAATGCACAGAATTCCCAGTGCCGCATTAAAAAAGTTTTGCTTTTATACACAGTTTGTGTTCGTTTAATTTGAACAAGGCTTGGGTTCCTGCCCAAATGAAACATACCTTGACTGCAAGATGGAACAGCTTTGGGCAGAGAACACTCACTTACAACAGCAGCTGATCTTGTTAGTTCATCAGTTAGGCCAGCTCCAGGCTCTTGCTATTCCACCTCCTCTTCGAAGGAAATGCCTGGTTGCCATGCCTGATAAGTTTGACGGCAACCAGGCTATGTTTCCAGTGTTTTTGAAACAGTGCCAGCTATTTATTAGCTTGAGAGCAGTTCACTTTCCCACTGACTGGGATAAAGTGAGGTTTATAATTAGTTTGCTCTCCGGCTTTGCAGCTCGCTGAGCCACACCTTTATTGGTGCAGAATAGTCATTTGTTGAATGACTTCAGAGGGGTTTGTGACCATCTCTGTTTGATGTACGAGGACCCCATCAAGACACAGACTACTGCCCATCAATTGAAGGAACAGCAGCAGGGCCGGCAATCCCTGCAGGAATATGTCAGTGAGTTCCGGCTGCTTAGCCAGATTCGGCCTGGAATGAGGCTGCACTTATGGACGTGTTTCAGGATGGGTTGTCGGATGAGTTGCAGGATGAGCTGGTTCAGGTGAATTGTCCAACAACCCTCAACACGCTGATTCATCTGTGCCTGAGGATCGATGCCCGCCTGCAGAGATGGAACTGTTGCCGTACTTCCCGGGAGACTCCTGTGGCACCTGTTGTGCATGAGACCCTGGCTCCGGAACCCAGAGGAGCCCATGGGCCTAGGCCCCGCCTGTCGGTGATGGAATACTATAGATAGTGTGCAGAGGGGTTATGTTTATATTGTGGGGAACCTAGGCACCTGGCTGCTTCATGCCCCAAGTAGCAATGAGGGGCGTCAGCCCTGGTGCCTGCTCCCCAGACACAGAAAACCCTATCGGTCCCCGGATACAGAAAACCCTGTCGGGAAACGACCAAATCCCAATCTAGGGGAGGCCCTGGGTCGGGCGCGCACCAGCCTTGAGTCATGCCCAATGGACGTGGATTCCGAACCCCCTCAGCATTTGATCCTGGTGGCACAAATTTTTCTGGCCAGTAGTCCACAGGGGATTCTGGCGCATGCCCTGGTCGATTCTGGCACCACCACGAACTTCATGGACATAGCATTTGCAGCCCAGTATGCAGTCCCTCGGTGTCCAGTAGATCCTCCAATGCTTGTAGAGATCATGGATGGCTGGGTACTTTTGTCTGGGCCTATCAAGGCCACCACCCAACCTTTGCACCTGACCATCAGCTCGCATGAGGAGGCTATCCAGTTCTACATCACTTCTGGCCTGCATTTCCCCATGGTCTTGGACTTGGCGTGGCTCCGGACTCACAATCCCCAGATCTACTGGTGCCAGAACATGATCACATTCCCGAGCTTGCAATGCATGAACCACACCCTTGAAGTCTGCGCAGGGCAGTTGCTGAGTCCACCCGAGGAGTCCGTGCCTTTGGAACTCGCGGACTTTGCAGACGTGTTCATCGAGCAGGAGGCGGACCAATTTTCCCCGCAGCAGCCTTATGATTGTCCCATTTATTTGTTGCTGGATGCGCCCTTTCCCATGGGCCATTTGTATTCAATGTCGAATCCGGAGTTGGTCGTGTTGTGGGACTTTTTGGACAAGAACCTTGCTCGGGGTTTTATCCAGCTCTCGTCGCCGCCACTGTCTGCCCCAGTCCTGTTTGTAAAAAAGAAGACTGGCAACTTGAGGCTTTGTTGTGATTACTTAAATGCCATCATGGTGCACAATCGGTATCCTCTGCCTTTGATTCTGGAAATGATAGATTGGCTCCGGGAGGCTACCATGTTCACCAAGTTGGAACTGTGCAGGGCATATAATTTGGTGCAGATCCGGCCCGGAGATGAGTGGAAAATGGCATTCAGTACCAGGTACAGTCATTTTGAATACATGGTCATGCCGTTTGGGTTGACCAATGTTCCCACTGTCTTCCAACATTTTATGAATGACATTTTCCGTGACCTTTTAGATCAACTTGTTGTAGTTTACCTCAATGACATTTTGATCTATTCCAACTCGAGGGAAAGTCACCTGCACCACCTGTGCCTGGTTCTGCAATGGCTCCGGAAGAACCGCTAGTATGCCAAGTTGGAGAAGTGCCAGTTCTTCCAGTCCATCATTGAGTTCCTGGGGCATTGCATCTCTCCTGAGGGCATTTTGATGGAGCCGAGCAAGGTCGAGTTGCTGCTCAGTTGGCAACCTCCCCGGCGAGTGAAGGATGTCCAGCAACTCCTCGGGTTTGCCAACTATTATCGGACCTTCATCCCCAGATTCGCTTCCCTGACCACGCCCCTCACTTGGCTCCTCCAGAAAAAGATCCCGTTCTGGTGGAGTGCTCCTGGGCAGCAGGCATTCCAGGCCTTGAAGCAGGACTTCATGAAGGAGCCAATCCTGAAATATGCCGATCCATACTGTCTGTTCGTAGATGTGTCCAATGTGGTGGTTGGTGCAGTGCTCCTCCAGGCTCACGCATCTGGTGGTACCCTCTTCCCTTGCACATATTATTTGAGGAAGCTCAATTCTTCCGAGCGCAATTATATCATCTGGGAGAAGGAGCTACTGGCCATTAAGGTGGCATTTGAGGCTTGGAGGCATCATTTGGAGGGGGCGATGTGTCATGCCCCTGTCAGAATCTGATTCCGAGGGGGAGGCCGAGCAGCTGATGGATTGGGAGTGTGGTTCCATTGGCTGTGGAAGAAACTGGGGAAGGGCACAATCCGGCTGGGCAGAGCAGAAGAGAGGTAGAGCAAGGCAGAGGGAATTCAGTGGATGATCCATGTCCACCTCTCTTCATCCTAGACCACGCAGGGAGGAATGGAGAAGGGAGCAACATGCATGATTTACAGAGGAGGAAAGGGCCCTGATTCCTGTCATTAGCTGCAGCTGGGAACACAGTGTTTAAAAAGGGAGTTTGCGCACAGCAACTTATTGGAAACAAATTGTCTATTATCTTGTTTTGTCGTGGCTTATCTGGGTTCCTGGTGTCTTCCCAACTGTATGTGTTTTGTTGGCCTTTGAAGTCTGCAATTCCTTATCATGCCCTGTCCAGTTAATTGCTGCAGCGTGGTTTGTGTGGATTTTTATTTACAAGTTTATATGTACTTTGTTTTCGGACTGAATTTCCTCCACTTAAAGACTGTTCTTGGGAGAGTTTTTTCTCCAGCCGAAAGTAACTGGACATTGGGGGCAAAGTTGGAGGTATTAAAGGGACTTTTCTTACTTATGTGACTGTGTTGCCTTTGTGCCATGCCCCAGGTCGTCACTGGATATGGCTAATGTTATTTTGTTATTTCTTTCCCATAAACTTTCCCAATTATCCAAATTGATACCATAACCCCCCAAAATTGCCCATGCCAACATCATTTCTTTTACCTGCTCCACCACCAGTTTAAAATCTAATAAATATAAATTTTTCTCATCAATTTATTCTCTGTACCAAGTAATATTTTATCCAATATTGTAGGTTGTCTACTAATCCCCCATTCTTTCCTGTCTTGGCCATACCTTGACTATGCCCATCATCCCAATTCTATCCCTTAGTCTTTCAATTCCTGTCTTGATTTTAATCCTCCTGCCTCATTTATAATCTCTTTGTATGTAATAGCTTTCCCTTGGTTAAAGAAATTTGGATGGACTAAAGCTTCCAGTGTAAATAACCAAACTAGGGTTTCTATATATATTTGTTTTTTAATCTTATTCCATACCAAAAGTAATGCCTATTTAATCTAATGTCATTGGAAATACCTGTGTGCATCATGTCTGCCATACCATAAGAAAGCATGCGAGCCTAGTTGAAGATTATGTCCTTCCAATGCTAACAATCTTCTATTTTCTAATGTTATCCAATCTTTGATCCAAGTTAAAGATTCTGCCTGATAGTATATTTTCCAATCTGGGAAATATACCTCTCCATATTTTTCAATTTCCCCTATCAATTTTGGACCTGATTCTATTGGTTCTTCTAATATGAAAACTAGGTCATCAGCAAAGGCTTGCAATTTATATTTTTCTTTTTAACTTCCATTCCTTTTATCTCCAGGTCCTGTCTAATGTTTCTGATTAAAACTTCTAAAGTTAAAATAAATAATAAAGGAGATAGCAGACAGTCTTGTCTCGTTCCCTTTTTTATATTGAAGCTTTCTGTCACATCTCCATTCACCATCACCTTGGCTTTCTGTCGTGTATAGATTGCCTTTATTGTATGTATACATTTTTTTGCCAAAGTTTATATATTTTAGTTGTTGCAGCATAAATTGCCCGTTGATATTATCAAACGCTTTCTGGGCGTCCACAAAAATTAAAGCTAGTTATTTTTCATTGTGCTTTTGATAATACTCTAGTGCAGTGGTTCACAAAGTGGGTGGTACTACCCCCTGAGGGTGGTGGGATGCCTTAGGGGGGTGCTAAGAGGCGAGGGGGCCAGCAGGGGGGTGCTAAGAGGCAGCAAGGGGCATTTGAGGTGCCAGCCCCACAGGCTCACCCCGCTCCGGAGCTGGCGTCAAATGTTGCAGTGGCGGCACATTGGGAAAGTAGAGCAAAGCCTGGTTTTGCTCTACTTTACCAACGTGCCGCCATCACTGCGTTCGAGGCGCTGGCTCCACAGCTCACCCCATTGAGCCCCTTGCACCGCTCCGGTGCAACAGTCAATGGCATCCATGGATCACCTAGGGGGAGGCAGAGGAAGGGGGGCTTTGACCACATGCCCAATATCCAGGATCCTGCTCAGCCAAGCCCGCCTCTCTTTGTAGTTGCCATGCCTGACAGCAAGTTCACAGGCTGCCCCTCCCGCCAGGGATCAGCCTTCCAAGCTTCTCCCCCTCCCGGGACACTCACGTCGTAGAGGGCGGTGCTGTTCCCTCCTTCCTGGAGCTGGTACAGGGCAAAGAATCACAAAAGCTTCTGGGCTGTGCACAAGAAAGGACACACATGTCAATGCAATTCAGCAACATAAAATAAATACAAGTAAAACAAATCAACAAGAATCGGCAAAGCATTTCTGATTAAATTCTACTCACTTCTAGAATCCAATCAGAGATGCTTTGCTGATTCTAGTCCAATGATCTGCTCCAGCAGGGTTAGAAGGGAGTGTGTGTGTGTGTGTGTATGCGTGGCTGTCAAAACTCCAAAAACAAGTAGCTCTGGGGAGGTCAGTCATAAATTAGAACACTTGCTAAACTACCGGCCATTAAGTGAGGACCACTTGTATTTGGTTTGCTAGTCACCTGGCCATGCCCACCCAGTCACATGACCACCAAACCACACCTACCTGGTCATGTGACCAGCAAGCCATGCCCACCCCAGTCACATGACCAGTAAGCCACACCCTCAAATTAGGCCACACCCACAGAAATTTGAATCCCACCCCTGGGTGGGGGGCACCGAGGATGAGTTTGTACCGCCAAGGGGGCGGTGGACTGAAAAAGTTTGGGAACCACTGCTCTAGTGTATCCAGAATTATTCTAACATTTCTAATTTGTCTTATGCAGGAACCTATTCTGATCCAAACACATAAACTCGATTAGGATTCTCTTTAATCTTTCCGCAATTACTGAGGCAAATATTTTATAATCTGCATTTAATAACGAAATTGATCTGTAGTTCTTTATTTGTGATGAGTCTGAATCTTTTTTTGGTATTAATGTAATGTTGACCTCTGTCCAATTATCTGGTATTTTGGCTTCTAATAGAGCTTCATTGTACATCTCTAGCATTGGCAGGCTCAAAGTTTCTTGCAGTTCTTTGTATATTTCTACTGGAAGACCATCTAGGCCTGGGGTTTTATTGCTTTTTTGTCTTTTAATCGCTTTTGTTAGTTCTGCCATTGATATTCTTTCATTCGGTCTCTTCGTTGTTTCTGAAATCTTTGGTAGGTTAGCCTTTTCCAAAAAGCTTGTTATTTTTTCTTCTGCTATTTTTTCATATTCGTATAGCTTCCTATAGAAATCATATATGATGTCTTTCTTCTTCTCCATTTGGTATTGCAGAGTATCTCCCTCATCCTGCAGGTTGTCTATCCAGTTCCTTTCTTTTTTTTTCTTTAATCTATATGCTAACCACCTTCCAGGTTTATTAGCATTTTTTTAAAAAAAATGTTTTGTCCTTTTTATTTGTTGTGCCTACTCATCATTTTCTATAATATTTAGCTTTTGTTTAATCAGCTCCATTTGGCTTCTCAGATCTTCTCTATCTTGTGGGGTTTTTTTGCAGCTCTGTTTCAACTCTTTTCTATTCTACTAAGATCTTTTGATTCTGTTTCCTTTTCTTGTTTTTTTAATCATATATGTTATAGCTAATTCTCTAATAACTGCTTTTGCTGTATCCCACACATTTTGTAATGAGGTATATTCTTTCCTATTTTCTTTGGGAAAAATACCATTTTTTCCATCATCCATATGAATTCTTTGTCCTTTATTATGAATTGCTTTAGAGTCCATCCTTCTTTGCTCTTTCCAGTTAATTTTAATTGGATTGTGGTCGACCCATAAATTTGCCACTATATTTCTTGTACATTTCCATTCATTTCTGGAGTCATCCAAATCATGTCTATTCTAGACCAAGATTGATGTATATTGGAATAAAATGTGTACTGCTTTGTCCCTGGGTTCATTGCTCTCCAAGTGTCTTGTAGCGATAGTTTATCTATCATTTTAGAAAGGTTTCTAGATAGGGTTCTTTTTGTTTTTTGTTTTGTTTTTTACTACTTTTACAGTGCAGTTTTGTGTCAGCTATTGTGTTAAAGTCTCCAATAATACAAATGTTCTCGTATTCTGTGTTGAGTATCTTTTTGTGAAGTTTTTTTTTTAAATTCCTCTTGTCCTTCATTTGATGCATATATGGCAACCAAGAGTGTCTGTTTTTGGTGTAAAATCACTTTCAGCATCAAGACTCTCCTTCTTCATCTTTGTAAATTTGTTTAGAATTCATTGTCTCTCTCACATATATTACTCCTCTCTTTGTTTCTGCTGTGATAGTACAATAGTTTTCCCAATTTGGAGTATTCCAATATTTTATAGTGTTGCTGGGTAATATGTACTTCTTGAAGCAAAATTATATCCAATTTTAATCTTTGTAGCTTCAGAAATATCTTTTTCCTTTTTATGGGGGGATTGAGCCCATTTATATTAACTGACATCACCACCCTTACTTCATTCTGCATTGTTTTATTTATGTCTAGGTCTTATGCTCCTAGTTATTCTCATTTCTCTCGGTTCTTTAGCTATTGCTCCTTCTCGTTCTGAGCGTTCTCTTTTCTTTTTTTCACTTTCCACTTGCTGTATATGGTTTATTTATTTATTGAATTTATATTGCCACCTATTCGCCCATGGCAACTCAAGGCGGCTTACAGAATGTAAAACCATATTTTTTTAAAAAAACAATAAAAACTAACAAAAAGAATCAAATAAATCAATAAAGTACAATATGAAAAAAATAAATCGCTCCCCAACTCCCACCCTGCTCCAATGACTACAGATCACATGAGCCATTTGATGGGCACCTTCCCCCTCTGTGAGTCTATTCTATGCCTTTTTTTCTGCCAGGTGACTAGAATCCCATCAGGTATCAGCCCACCTAAAGTTTATGTTATTTTTACTCAACTCTGTCATCAAAAAAAGATACTGTTTTCCAAGTTTCCTTACTCTCCTTGGGATCTGTTTTAATAAAATCAATTGTTTCCCTTTATATTCTAATAGTTCATCTCTTGCTTTATTCAATATCTCGTCTCTTATTGATTTTTTTTAGGAACCTGACATGCACTTCCCTGGGAAGGTTGTATCTTCTTGCGTAGCTTGTATAGATCCTATAAGTCTCTTCAATTTTCTTTTCCATATTTTGCCTATCTGTTCCTAGCGCTTTTGCCAACAGTTCTACCATTATCACCGATAGATCTTCTCCTTTCTCCTCTACTATGTTTTGAAATCTTAAATAATGGGCAGCTTTTTCTATCTCTAGCATTATCACTGTATTCTCTAACTCCCTGTTTGCTTGAGTCAATTTGTAGTTTATATTTTCTGTTTTTTTTCTCTGCTAGTTCTGTTTTTTCTTCAACTTTCTGAATTCTGTTTTTTATTAACATTTGCTGAAAGTTTTTCAATTTTGCATCAATATTTTGGATTTTCTCCTTCATCTCTCCTGTGTCATTTCTCATCTTCCCTATATCTTTCCTTATTTCATTGTGGCTTATAGACATAGATTTCTGTATCACCTGAAGCATCGTTAGTACCTCTTTTTGGGATGTACCATATATACTCGAGTATAAGTCAACCTGAATATAAGCCGAGGCACCTAATTTTACCACAAAAAACTGGGAAAACTTATTGACTCGAGTATAAGCCTAGGGTGAGAAATGCAGCAGCTACTGGTAAATTTCAAAAATAAAAATAGATACCAATAAAATTACATTAATTGAGGCATCAGTAGGTTAAATGTTTTTGAATATTTATTTCAAAGAAAAACAATAAACTAGCTCTGTAAGTGGAAAAGAGAGTCAACAAAACCAATATGGTATCAATAACTTTACAAGTACAAAAACTTTAGATCAATCAGCAACCAAGCTAAAACACAAGAGTTAAAATCCTTCAAAACTGGATTCCTCATCATCATCTGTATATCCAAACAGAGCTTCAACTTTATCTGGTGTGAGGTATCAGCGTAGACATTGTCGTCATCATTTAGTTCGCAGTCATCACCATCACTGCTGTCGTTCTCATACAAAGCGCTGTCTTCACTGCCATCTATAGCATTACTAATGCCACATTTCTTGAAGGCACGTTGCACCATGTCCTCTGGAATCTCTTCCCATGCATCACGAACCCACTTTGCTATTAATTCTATGTCGGGCTTCATCAGATTTCCAACTTTTGTCAATCGGGCTTGACCAGATGACATCCATTCATGCCACATTTTTCGCACACTGTCTTTGAAAGGTTTGTTTAAACACACATCTAGGGGCTGCAATACAGATGTAAGCCCACCTGGAATAACGGCCAAAGTAACTTGAGAAGACTTTGCCAATTTTTTTATGACATCAGATGTGTGGGCTCTGAACGTATCCCAAACTAGCAATGATGGTTTTTTCTTTAAGGCTGTTCCTGGACATCCATTCCAAATTTCTTCCAGCCATTTTTTTGTTCTGTCTTCATCCATCCAGCCTTTAATATGTGCACGCACTGTAATTCGTGGTGGGAATTTGACCTTTTTAGGCAAGGTCTTTCTTTTAAAAATAATGACAGGCCGCAGCTTAGTTCCATTAGCCAAACATGACAGAACGACTGTGAAATGGTTTTTTTCATTTCCTGTGGTTCTGAGTAAAATAGTTTTTTATCCCAAATTTGCCACAGTTCTGTTGCTAGGAAGATCAAAGGTCATAGGTGTTTCATCCATATTCCTAATATCTCCCAGGTCAAAGTTATGGATCCTTCTTTGTTTTATGATGAATGAATGGAATGACATTACTTTCTCATCAAGGTCTTTTGGCAACTTCTGTGAAATCTTTGTTCTTTGCTGCAAACATAAGGCATGTCTATTCATAAAGTGGGTACACCATCCTGCTGACACAACAAAATTTTTAATGCCTGGTGCTTTTAATTTGTCATATTTAGCCATTTGAAGGGCACGTAAGCGAATTCCCATACGTGTCATGCAGTAACCATTTTGACGACACTCCATAACCCATTTATGCAATTCAGTCTCTAGAGCTTCATATGAAGGCTTTAAACCACATCGAGCTTTTTTTTCCTTTGGAATCTTTTCCAAGTCAGCTTTCATTTTCCGCCACTCCCTCACTTGTTTTTCGTCAACACAAAATTCCCTACTTGCAATACTGTTATTGCTCTCTTCTGCTCTTGACACAACCTTAAGTTTGAAACCAGCTTCGTATGACCTGCGTTTTTGTTTTGGTCCAGGATTAGACGTATTGGGATCCATTTCTAACAGGATAAAAAAAAAAAGACTTTGAAAACTTTTGAACAGTACGCATGCATTAGGCTGTGCTGCATTGAAAGCCTGCTACAGTACCAGTACTTCTTCTATTTGCTCTCTGTTCGCAAGCCGTTTGATGTTCACAATTTCCTCTTTGAAAGAGACCAGTAAATAGGAAACAAGAAGATGAAGAAAAAGAAGTGTGTTTTTTCACACTTTTCACATTGCAGTGAACAAAAATGGCATCATAGGAACAGGCTTATTCTCAGTCCAAAGGTTTGTTTCTGATTTCTTCCCTGAATTAAGGGAAATTTGGGAAACAATCTCACCAAAAGAAGAAGATGATGATGACAGTGGGAGGCAGGAGTCACTCTCTCCCCTGCAAGCCCCCAGTGCCTGGGGCTGGCGAAAAAAGCAAGAGCCGTTCTTATGACATTTCTCTCTCTCTTTCTCTCTCTCTCTCTCTCCGGAATACAGTCAAGCCCTTTCCAGCACGCATGATCCGCCGCCGCCGCTTTGCACCTTGCAAATGCAAAATCCCGGAGCCCTCCGTGGTTTTTGCATTTGCAAGGTGCAAAGTGGCGGCGGTGGATCGCGCGTGCTGGAAAGGACTTGACTATTCCGGAGAGAGAGAGAGAGATCATAAGAACGGCTCTTGCTTTTTTCGTCAGGCCCGGGCACTGGGGGGCTTGCAAGGGAGAGAGTGACTCCTGTCATCATCATCTTCTTCTTTTGGGTTAGTGAATCAATTAATTGGGAAACAATCTATCATGAAAGGTTTAATTGATTCACTAACCCAAAAGAAGAAGATGATGATGACAGCGGGAGGCAGGAGTCACTCTCTCCCTTGCAAGCCCCCCAGCACCCGGGGCTGGCGAAAAAAGCAAGAGCCGTTCTTATGATCTCTCTGTCTCCGGAATAGTCAATCCCTTTCCAGCACGCTCGATCTACTGCCGCCGCTTTGCACCTTGCAAATGCAAAACCCATGGAGGGCTCCAGGATTTTGTTTTTGCAAAGAGCAGGGCGAGCAAAGAAGAGCAGCCAGCCAGCAACCTGCTACCGGTAGTCTAAATTAACAGCGCTGCTTATTGAGTCGGAGGTGGGGGGGGAGGCAGGAATTAGGGGGAGAGGGGATGCCTTGGAAACCATGCAAGAACTTTTCTGCTTCCGATTACCCCCATGCTTACAAGTTGCAAAGGAAACACGGAAGCAGGGAAGCAGCTGCCTAGCTCCAGAGCTCCACACCATTTTTTTTTTCAGAGGGGAATCTGTCACTTGAGTATAAGCCGAGGGGTGTTTTTTTTTCAGCACAAAAAATGTGCTGAAAAACTCGGCTTATATTCGAGTATATACAGTATTTTATTTTTCCAGCAGTAGCATGCTTTTGATCGATCTCTGATTAGAAGGGTTTGAAGATGTAGATGACGGATTAGACAATGCCTTCTTTCCTATTTTAGTTATGTTTGAGGTTGACATTTCCGTTTCTTGTGCTAATTTACTTTTTTCCCCTATCTTCTATTTGCAGCTACTGATTGCTATTTCTACCACTCCTACTGTCCACCAAAATAAAGCACCACCCCAGAAATTTGCTATTTATATTATCCCAACACATTCAATACCCCACAAGTTCAATACAAATAGCCCTTATATCCAAAGATGGGAGATCATAGGACAGCTGTAGCACTTCTTCAACAGTCCATCTCCAATGGCTTAGTGTCTTGATATCTCAAAACCTCGTGTATCGAAACAAATCCAAAACAGTTAAATTTTGTAATCCAACAGGCTCACCGCAACCCCAGCCTTAGGTCTTTCCTCTACAAAATCAGTATCCACTTTTATGGTTTTTTTTTAGTTTTCTGTATTAATATTTGTATTCCTTAGGGCCCGCTGTATCCCCAATCTTCAACCAATTAGTTCTTTATCTTATAATCCACCAAAGTCAAAGGAAAAGAAGAGGAAAGAAAAAAAAAAGATTTGTCCTATATCACGCTTCCAGTCTTGCTTTCCCACAACAATAACAGGGCACACACTCTAATTATCTTCTAGCACCAGATGTTGTAATCCTTCACTTCAAGTACAGTCAATTCACTTCAGGATATTCCTTCTTTTTTTTAACAAATTTTATTGATTTTCAAAAACAAACACAAACAAATAAAACATAAAAACATAAAACATCTTTTTTGAAAGCAGCTTGATCCCAGGTTACATCTCTTCGTATAGACACAAATTCAAATTCATGCTCATTTTATATACCATTCCATATCTTATTGCCAGTCTACATTTTCTATATAGCTTCTCCCTTCTTCTAACTTTCTTAGTTTTATTTTATTTATCTCATCTCAGTTCAAATCATTATACTTTTATTCTTTGTCTGTACTGTTTCCAGCTGTCTATTATCTTTTCTCATTAAACAAAATTTCTCCTGTAATCACTGATTGGAGTATGACACCTTTATCTCTTTCCGCTAAATTTATAATACATAACTTCCATTTGGATTCTGCATAGTACATTCTAAAGTTACACACTATATTTTAAAAAGAGAAAAAATTATAAATATATAATTAAAACAACAATCCATACCAATTCAAATCTATCATTAATATTAATATTCATTTAAATCTTAAACATTTTACACATTACTTTTCAAATAAGTATCATACTTCTATGGGAACACTTATAAACTTTCCATAATTATTTCCCTCCCACTTCACTTGTATTTTAAAACATTGTCATTAAAATGTTCCCATTCCTTCTTAATTCAATTATCTCATTTATTTCATTTCCTTTCTTTTGTTCACAAAAGTTTCACTGAATTACACTTTTATCCCACTTTTTAATCACATGTTGTTTCCGATTTTCTAACATTATTTCTAATACAAATATAACAATACAATCTTATGTACCTTTGCAGAATCACTTTTTCAGTTAAGTTTTTATCCACTATCTCTAAATAAGTCCTGTTTCTTTACATCTTGCTCCACACCTTTAAAGTTTCTCTTCCCTTCCTTCCTCCCTTGCTTCTTCTCTCTGCCCTTTTTACCCCCTTGTCTCTCCACCTCCATTTCCCTCTTCTGTATTCCCTCTTTCTGTTGCTTTCTAACATATCCACTTTTCACCTTATTTTTCTTTTTTGGTTGTTTTTTTAGATCTTTAAGTCTCCATTTTCTTTCCCTCCTTTCCCCTTTCTTCTCCAAGTAAAGTTACTTGTTCGTTAAAGATGGCTTCTTCTTTATCCCAATCCTCTTGTTGCGCAGTTCTTTCTTGTAGTTTCTCGTACGTACAGATCGCCATTTCTAAGAATTGAAAAAGAGAGCCAAGAGAGTCCTTCCCTTCTTGTTCCTCTTCTTTGTATTTTTTAAATTCCATTTTCAGTTCATCCACAAGAGATGCCATTGTAAAAAAAATTTTTTTCAAACAACCACCCAAGTGTTTTTAGTCATTCAAATATAATTTCCAAAAGTCCCAAAGTCACCAAGCAATCCAGATACACACAAGCTATTTCTTTTGACACTTTCTTCTTTTTTCACTTTCTCTTCCTGGGGTTACTGTTTAGTTGCAAAATTCCAGTTAAAATGTATCTTTTAGAAAGTCTTGTTAGGATTTAAACAGATTCTTTTAAATTCTAGGCAGTCTCCTCCTTCCGAATCCTACTCTTATTCTTTTCCTCTCCCTTCCCACTTACAGCAAGAAGAAAAAAGTTTTTGTTTTTTTTAGTGTTCAGAAATCCTTATTATCCCCTTGACATTTAATTATCCAGTTTAATTACCTATTAATGCCAAAGTGGGTTTTTCCGATTTCTCAATTCTTTCTGTTCGCTGTCAACGTTAGGAAGGAGAGTGAAAAAAAAAAACTTTCCCTTTTCACTTTCATTCGCCACTTCCGAATCTTCCTTGGGAACGATGTATCTTTTTAAAAAATTTAAATTCCAGGATACCTTGGTTGTTGCTCCTTATCCCGGTCAGCCAAAACTTTCACTTCTTAACTTCCTCCTGCACTTTCTTTTCCGGCTGAGTGCTACTTTGAGGCGGCCATTTCTGACCGCCGCTCTTACCACCTTCGGAAAAGGGAGTTTAGCCAGCTGACGAGGAGAGGTGCGACTCCCCTCGACCCTGCCAGGTCTCCCCTGTCTTCACTACCTCTACGGGGTGGCTTAGCCCCAAAGCTGGCTGGCTCGGGGCACTCCAGCGGCGAGCCCAGGCAGAAACCGCGCACAATCGCGGATTCCTGCCTGCCACCAAAGCGCTAAAAACTGGAACCAACGGATATTCCTTCTTATATATTTATATTCCAGCTTTGTCCAGTAGATGGCAGTCTTACTCCTTCTTCGCTTTAAAGAAAAATATCCAAAAGAAGATGTTACAAAAAGAAAAGAGAGGAGGAAAAAGAATCTTGACTGCTTATAGCCAGAAAAAGTTCTTGAACTAAACAGCTCAAAAGTAATACCTGAAATCAGTCCAGACTCTCTCTTCAAATTAAGCGCTTCCCAGCTTCACTTTTACTTCCAGATGATAGGCGCTCACCTCCGCATTTTCTCTCACCACCTCTGGAGGGGAAAAGAATGGTAATTCCCTCACTCCTTCTATCTGGAGTCTCCCTTCTTCGCTCAGATATTTGGTGAATTAGCTTAGTTTTATTCAGGGTAGAAGTCAAGTATTCCTTACCCGATCGAAAACACTGTTTCTTTTCCGCTTTTTCCCCCTGTGCTAGCTGTTCCGGCTGTCAGAGCTCAGGTTGGGCCATTGATGGCTGTCTTCTCCTGTTCACAAGGTTTCCCCAGGATCCAGCTATGTGAACTGCCGTTCACTTGTGATCAACCAGTACCCTTCCTTATTGCCACCTCTACGAGGCAACATTTGGCTCCCCAGGAGCCTCCAGGTCGGCAGAAATCAGCTGAATCTTACAGAGCTCCACAAGTTACAGTTGTCACGCTCCATCGACAAAACCGGAAGGCGCCGGATTTTCTTATTCTTGTGGGTAGCTTAATTTGGTGCCAATAAAACTAACAGATTTCATTTTGGTCTGGATAAAAAGTAATCTTTGTTAAATCTTCTAATACAGTATGATATGACTTGATTGGATATTTTACATAATTAGAAAAATAAAACAAAACTTTTATTTATTAGATTACTTTATGAAAAACATTTTGAGAATACAATTATTGATGCCTTTTTTTATACCTATCCTCTAGGATGCTTTGGCAGTTTTGGAAACTCCGGGTGGTCCTAACCAGGAAAACACAAATCTAAGTACTCCTCTTTCAGAAGTCATAGGCAGGAACTTAAAACTGGCTTTGGCCAATAGCACACGTCAAACAGTTGCTATCGCTGCCAGTCCACAGCTAAAAACTCCATGTTGGCAAAGGGTGAGCTTAGCATTTAGTTTCATTATACAAGTATGGAATGAAACTTTATTAATTCTTCGCAATTTGTTATTTCCTGAAGTGGCATTCATTTTATTGTGGAAATAAGTGTACCTCTTCAAATATAATTTTTATTAAGAATTTTAATTAGAATAATAAATACTAATAAAAACCAAATGGAAAAAGAGAATGGAAAGAAAGAATAAAATAGTCTATAATATATAAAAAAGTGACTTCAATTTTTTTTTTTACAAAGAAAAACAAATTATTAATGCTTCAACCCCTATAAGGTGACATAAATATATCTTTATCTTATATCCCATCCCTTATACATAAAGAAGTCCATATGGTATCAGCCTTTGAATTCCCATATCAGCAATCAGCAAAAAGTCTATAAAGCAGGGGTGTCAAACTCAATTTCATTGAGGGCCGCATCAGGTTTATGTTTGACCTCGAAGGGCCAGGAGTGGGGCTCAGTGTCTGGCCAAGGGGACCTGATAACACTCTGACAGTCAAAACTAGACATGGGGGTTAATTGCTTTGTGATACCCTGATCCAGTGAGCAAGGAGTGAAAGTACCCAGAAAATACACTTTTGTTTGGTTATGAAGAAATATCCCCAAAGTCAGATGGAGACTAAATGTAGACACTTTTAGTTACACACTTTCCCAGCAAACAGCAAATGTTGAAGCTCCCAGTAAAGAGGATTCATTTTAGGATGAGTAACCATAGTTTGCATGTTGGAGGTTTCTAAAGGAATGCTGGGAAACTCTGTATTTTAAAAAGCATTTGAGGGTGGGATGCAGAATAGCCCTTCTCTTCCTGAGGCTGTAGAGATCCGGCTCTAATCAAAACACTTTTTGTGAAGCAACTGATCAATCCTGACAGGGTAAACCACTAGTACAGGAGTGTCAAACTCAAATGTCATTGAGGGTCACATCAGGATTGTGTTTGACCTTGGAGGGCTAGGAGTGGGGCATTCCTGGGGGTGTTGCCATGGTGGGCATGGCACAGGACTTGTGGGGGGGCACCTGTGGTGGCCAAGTGCTAAGGCAGGACTTCCCTGAGACACTCACATACAGGTAATCCTCAAATTACGAATGTAACAGAGCTTGCCAATTACATTCGTAACGCAAGGATTCATTTGATTAAGTCACATTAAATGAATATGATCACTCCCTGCTTTCCCCAGTGCATTTGTTAATTAAATGCGCAGATCATTAAAAGCACATGGAGTATCTCAAAGTGAGGAAGAGCATGCGGGGCTAGTTTCTGAATAAAACACTTTGACTTGGGGCCATGTGGCCAGTAGGCCTCTGGTAGTAGAAAAGGCCTCCTGCTTCAGGACAGGTTCAGGGATTGAGGCAGCAGCTCCATGGGCTTCAGAATAAAAGACTTTGACTTCTCTGCCATGTGGCTCAGCCTCTTCTGGAGCTCTTCCAAAAGTAAGTATAGTAAAGCCATGGGAAATAGGGTGGGGAGGACCAGATGTGACCCATGGAGGTCCCATTTCAGCCTGTAACAGGCCAGAGGATGCATCTGGAGGCCCAAACGGAGCATCGGAGGGCTGGCCCTGGCCCACAGAGGCCCCATTTCGGCCAGCAATGGGCCAAGGAAGGTATCCAGAGGCCCCTGCGTCCTGTTTTGGCTGGCCGAGTGCTGCAGTAATCTGTCTAGGCCAAAAATGGGCTGTGCGGGGGGGCGCTAGCAGAGATACTGCAGGCCGGTCCTTTTCTATTTCCAGGCTGGCTCTGTGGGCCAGATCTAAATGCCTTGGATTTGATACCCCTGGGATAAAGCATAATTTAAGAGAAAACATCTTACAATTAAAGATTAAAACTCTTAGAAGTACTGAAAAAGTACAGGTTGTAAACTTAGTTTGTTCAAGGTTAAAATAAAATATTTTGTTGCAGTTTTCCAGTAATCCTTTATAGCAAGGATATCAAACTCAAGGCCCATGGGCCTTCTAACTTTGCAAGATCTTTTTCCCCTGAGAAGTTGGAAGGTCTGATTGCACTTTAAAAAAAAAAAAGGTAGTTTCATGGTCGTCTTTCGTTGCCCTGCATGCAGGAGAATGTGGAAAGCAGGCTAGTGAAGGAATTGTGGTTGTTCTGAGGTGGGGTGAGGATTTTACACTTTTGATTGCTCTGGGGTGGAGTGAGAGTGAGGATTTTGAATTATGATTGCTCTGGGTGGAGTGGGAGTGAGGATTTTGCATTATGTTTACTCTGAGATGGGGTGGGATTGAGGATTTTGCATTATGATTATTCTGGGGTGGAGTGGGGGGTGAGGATTTTGCATTATGATATTGCTCTGGGGTGGAGTGGGAATGAGGATTTTGTATTATGATTGCTCATAAGTAAGTAAGAACCAGTAAAAAGGGAATGGAAAAATCCCTCTCTGTTGATCAGTGTTTTTTCAGTCATGGCAATTTTAAGATGGGCGAACTTCCTGCTGCCTGCGAATTCTGGGATTGAAGTCCATGCATCTTAAAGTAGCCAAAATTGAGAAGCATAGGTCTAGACTAGAGTTTAGGATTTTCCATTCCTGTTTTATTTAGACTTTGGTGCAATTAAATAAATCACTTGTGGTTTTTCTTAAAAATGCGATATGAACTAGTACTGGACTTTTTGTGAAAAACAAATTAAAAGTTGATCTTGGGCTTTGATGATTAGATAAGGGATTACGGAAATAATGTAGACAAATGTTAATCTTGGAGCAAGAGGTTGATATGTACCAAAGAAAGTTGGAAGTCATTCTTTTTCGGTTTTCTTTCTTTTCCTCTTTCTTTCTTACACTTTCACTCTTTTTTCCCGAGCCTTTTCTTTTTCTAAATCTGTTTTTTATTTGTTTATCCCTTAGCTTCATTTTTTTTTTATGTATGAAGGATCAAAGACTTATAATTCTACATTCCTTGTTTACAGAAATATCAAAATTTAGAATGAAATCCGCTGGGAGCCATCTCATATAAGGCAGGCTCTAAGTCTCTCTAACCCAGGGGTGTCAAACTCAGTTTCATTGAGGGCCGCATCAGGATTGTGTTTGAAATCAGGCGGATGGGATGGGTGTGGGCAGGATGAGCATGGCCAGCTTGATGTTGCTTATGTTGGGGACACCTGTGGTGTCAAAGTGCTAAGGCAGGACTTTCCTCAGACCCTCCCTCCCTCATTATAATATAACGTGGCTTTCCAGAGCTCCATTTTAGTTGGCAGAGGCACCACGGACCGGTCCTTTGCTGGTTCCAGGACGCCCCTGCAGGCCAGATCTAAGCACCCACAGGGCCAGATCTGGCCCACAGGCCTTGAGTTTGACATCCCTGCTCTAACCAAAAAGTGTTTATCGATAGAAGAGAATATTTTTAACCCAAAGTTGAACTGTGGGGTCCTTGGTGGCCTCTGAGCTTGATGGTTTTCTTGAAGATGCTTCATTATCAAACTAGGTAACATCATCAGTACTAGAAGGGAGTGTAGTTTGCTTTTATTTTCAGATAATAATGCAGGGGTGTCAAACTCAAGGCCCGTGGGTGCTTAGATCTGGCCTGTGGGGCCGGCCTGGAAATAAGAAAGGACCAGCCTGCGATGCCTCTAGTAGCGCCTATTGATGGCCCGTTTTTGGCCTGGGTAGCTTCCTGCAGCACTCTGCTGGCAAAAACGGGTCATGGGGGCCTCCAAAGGCCTTCCACAGCCCATTGTTGGCCAAAATGGAGCTTCTGTGGGCTGAGTCCAGCCCTTCGAGACTCTGTTCGGGCTTCTGGAGGGCCTCTCCAGGCATAATATATGCCAAAATGGAGTCTCTGTAGGCTGCATCCGGCCCTCCTCACCCCATTACCATGGCTTTACTATACTTACTTTTCAAAGAGCTCCAGGAGAGGCTGATTGATGTGGCAGAGAAGCCAAAGCCTTTTATTCAGAAACCCATGAAGCTGTAAGAATGTGAGATGTAAGGAAAATAGATTTTCCCTATCTGAATAAAATACCGCCTTCTGTGCCATGAGGGCCTACACGCTTAGTTTGGGCCCAATCTCACCAGTGACAAGCAATGTCCTGCTTGCTTCTGATTGGCTAGTTTGAATGAGCAGCTTCAAGGATTGGAACGTGGCAGCCAATCAAAAAGGGGCTTGCAGTTCAGCCCAATGAGGCAATGGAAACAAGCTCCTCATTGATTGGCTGCTGCTGCTGCCTCAATCCCTGAAGCAGGAGGCTGCTGTGCCCTCGTCCAAGCCTTTTCTACTACCAGAGGCCTGCTGGCCACAGGGCCCCAAGGCAAAGTCTTTTACTTAGAAGCTGGTGAAAATGTTTTCCTTAGATTTCATGTTCTTACAGCTTCACCATCATCTGAATAAAACACTTTGGTTTCTCTGCCACTGGATCAGTCTCTTCTGGAGCTCTGGAGATCTTCAAAAAGTAAGTAATCCATGGGAAATGGGGTGAGCAGCAGTAAGTACAATCTGGGAAGCTAGCAAAACAGGCCCAGTCTGTGGAGACCCGATGGAACAGGATGAGGGGGAAGCAATTGTGGGGACCACAGTGGATCATGTGGTATCTCTGGATGGGGGGGGGGGGCTTGGATGGCCTGCTGCAGCACTAGGCCCCGCATGCTCTTCCTCACTGAGATATGTCATGTGCATTTAATAACCTGCACATTGGATTAACAAATGCACTGGGGAAAGCAGGAAGTGATCATGTTCATTTAATGTCATTCAATCAAATGAATCCTTGGGTTACAAATGTAATTGGCAGGCTCTATTTCATTTGTAACTTGAGGATTATCTGTATAATGAGAGTGAAGGAGGGTCTCAGGGAAGTCTGCCTTAGCACTTGGCCATCACAGGTGTCCTCCCACATCCTGTGCCATGCCCACTATGGCCATGCCCTTGGCCATGCACTGCCCCAGCCCTTTGAGGTCAAACCCAACCCTGGTGCAGCCCCGAAATAGAGTTTGGCACCCCTGCAGCATTCTTTTTAAAACCATCCTCTTGTCCTCTCATCTTTAGTTCCACATTCCATACTTTTATCAGATAAATTTTGTTCCACTTATGTCATTCCTTCATTATGTCATTCTTTTATATATAGTCTATTTGTACTGTATTTCTCAGAAAAAATGACCCACCCCAATAATAAGTCAATCCTAAGTTTTGAGGGGAGCTAATATTACCTCTACCCTGAAAATAAGCCCAGGGGATGGGCATGGCTGGCATGAGTGGTGGCGTGGGCATCGGGGGGAAGCAACTGTTCGGCTACAGAGAGGAGCAAAAGTCATTCTGGGCTGAAGCAGAGGCATTCCGAGCCTCTGCGTCTCCCAAGATTGCAACGCTGAAGGTTCGGAATGGAGCCTTCAGCATTGCAATCCTGGGAGACACTGAAGACTCGGAGTGAAGCCATTTTCATAAAAGGGGAGGGGAATTTTTCTGCCTGCTATCCATTCCTCTTGGTGCAAGACCTTATAAGGCTTGTTGTGGTGTTGCACTCATGAATGGCAGCACCTCCGTGAGCTTCATCACACCGGTGCAGCTGGCATCCTCCTATGAGCGGCTATGCCAGTGTATCCAAACTGGCAGCGATGCCGGCACTCACACACGCAATGGCACAGCAATCTTTGCAGGGTCATGCTTGAAGACGCTGTGCCAATGTGATGAACCTCACAGTAATGCCGGCGCTTGCATGTGCAACGCTACAACAAGCCTTGCAGGGTCCTGGGATATGCTGAAGGCTTGGAGTGTTGCCATTGTTGCGAAAGGCAGGAAAATGAGGAGGGAGAGGGAGCTTGAGGAATGGATGGCAGGCAGGAAATTCCCCTCCCCATTTTCCTGCCATTTTCCAAAAAGCCTCCATTCCGAATGCTGAAGTTTTGCAATAGAGGCTTTTTGGAAAACGAGAGGAAAATGTGGAGGGAGAATTTTCCTGCCTGCCATTCTTCCCTCAGCCTGTGCTAAGCTTGAGGAATAACTTCTTTCAACCCTAAAGAAACGGCCTGGTAAACAGGCAAGGGTGCGTGTGGGGCGTTTCTTTTGGCCACCAAACAAGCAGCTTGGGTAGGTGAGGTGCATGGGGGGGGGGATTAAGACACCTCTCAAAAAGACGGCCTAGCCTTTTTTTCTGGTGTCTAAGAAAATAAGACTCTGTCTTATTTTCTAAGAAACACAGTAGAAGTAGACATCATTATTGATAGTGCTGCTATTCTAGTTACTAATTTTTGGCTTCATTCTTCAAAGTTTTTCTTTAATAATTTGGATTTCATAATGTTCTATATCATTCCCTGTGTTAATTGATATCAGACTTAATTTTTTTTCTGCTTAAAATCTCCCCTCTACTGCCTAATTTCTAAATAATCACTTGTCTTTTGACTTGCAAGCAGAATAAGTCTGTCACAAGTTTTTTTATAATTAGTTCCAAAATCTTATAGTAAAAGTCTTCCAAATTTATGTGGATCCTTATTCCATTTATAACTTTCTTAAATCAAAATTGTTGAGGTATTCCCCGTTAGGAGAATGACTGCACTCAGGGAAACGTAGTGAAAGTGGTGAGGAATAACACACAACCAGCATACAGATACACTGAATAGTAAAATGTAGATTTTACTTTCTGTAAACGGGTAAACAAAGTCCAACAAACAATCCAAATCATACACGGTTAAAGCAGTTATTCAAAATAATCAGTCCAAGGATAATCCAAAAACGAAGTCCTTTTCTTTACCAGTATCATAAACAAAGTTCAGTAAACGGAGTTTGCTAACAGTTTGCAAGACTCACAGGAATCCAAGCAGAACGACGATCAGGCAAAAGGCAACAAGGAAATGCAAGAAGAGAACAAACCAGGTTTCTGGCTCCATCTTATGGCCGTTGGAGGAACCTCAGCCAATCACAATTACAGCACTCTCTTAAAGATATAACAGTATTAAATAACTATCTTGGTTTATATATTGCCAACCCAACTGTTAGGTGACTATCATTCCTAACAAAAATCTTTTGTATCTTTTTGCTCTTTACTTCAAACCCTTTAATTTCTAAGCTTTTAATCAATTTTTCTTTTAAGAGACAAATATAAATTCACCCCATGAAGACTTTTTAAACCTGTCATTCCGATAGGTTAATAACTCTAATAACTTGGAACGTGGGAATGACCTTGGGGAAGAGGGGAAAGGAATGCTGCCTAGGACACAATCAGACAAGAGAGGGGTCCCCAATGGCTTAGCAATCCACTTAGCAATGACCCACCCTCAGGGGTCAAACAGTTAAAAATGGCAGAGGGAAATTTTGTACTTTTAGACTTGAAAGGTTGTTAATATAGCTTTACAATAAAATAACTCACCTAGTTGTCTGTCCTGTCTGGTTTACCTGGAATTGCTGATATAGATTTAGAATAGCTAATAGGCAATTTCTGAAGACAATTAGACATAATTTAATTGGGGTAACTGCTAATATCCTGACAGCGAGGTGTCCTTTAAAAGACTCTGCTATAGTGTGAGCAAAATGGGTCCAATACTTAGAAATGGAATACCACTGTCCTGTAATCTTGTGAGGAATAACTGTCTGGAGCACATCTCCCATCCATTTATTATTTGGAGAGGAACTCACTGGCTCCTTAGTTTTTCCTCTAGTTATCAGCTCTGCTTTTGCAGAACTTTTCAGTTTGCCATACTTCACTGGAAATCTCAGAAGTAAGCATAGACATAGAACTGAGAAAAGAAAAGTATAATTTATTATGGAGCCTTTTTTAGATTTGTGCTGACTTGATGTATGGAGCTTCAGCTTGCATAATTACACATTTTTTTGCTATATTGCTGAAATTTTTGTGTTGGAGAAGTGTTAATTTTCAAACCTTTGAATCATTATAATCTTCAAGTCATGTAGGGCAGGTTTTTTTAAAAATAAATCTTTATTGCATCATAATATGAACTGAATGGGCAACATTGTGTATGTTTCAATGATCTGAGGGTGTGACATCCCTTTGTAATGTCATTTAAAAATAAAACCAAGGATTTTTTTATTCTTAATTATACCTGAATTGAAGTTATCAGAGCTTAGTTATGAAAAATAACAAGGCAGTTCTTGTTAAGAATTCTGAAATTAGTGAAGGATGCTCTTGAGACATTTCAAAACTGTATATGTAAACCACATAGTATAAGACTTTACATTCTGATGAGTAATTTAGGAATGGGGCCTCTCCATTCTGAGGATCCAATTCATTTTATTACTAGCCTTTTTCTTAAGGGCAGTCTTCCTCAAGAGGAGCTTACTCTTTCACCAAAAGAAAGAATTTAGAGTAACTGATAGCTAGTTATATGATACTACTGACACAAGACTTGAGTTTTATTTATTCTTCCTCTAGTGATGCCCTCCAGTTCATCTGAGCGCATTGTTGTAATAGCTAGCAGTGCCATTTTTATTTGGAGGTAACTTTTTTTAACTAAGCACAATGGAGCTATTTTATTGAAAGAAAGAATTAAATGTATCCCCTTAAATATTAACTTTTTAAAGAGTTGTATAAACAAATGAATGTGGAAATTTGGAAGTGTTGAAAACTCAACTGTTCCAATATTTTTCCTAACTTGATCAGGAAGAAGAATCAAAACCTTTAGCGGATGTTGTCATCTGTGTCAGTAAGAAGCTCAGTAAAAAGCAGAGTGAATTGAATGCTATTGCTGCATCTCTTGGAGCTGATTACAGGTATACGCAGGTGTAAGCTAAATATATAGCAATGAAGTCATTGTTAGAATTACTGTAGATTTCAATTTTAATAGCTCTAGAAATTCAAATGGACTATATAATATTGTAATCAATTTCATGAAATATTTTAATGATGGCTGCAGAAAGAAACATGAAAACATTGGAATTATATAATGTATAATATAGTATTACTGAATATATATTAATATTAATATTTATACTAATAAAATATTAACATTTACATTTATTCATATGGAATTACATTCAATTTTACATTAAGTGTAAATTGTCCTTGAACAATGGTGTGTGTGTGTGTGTGTGTGTGTGTGTGTGTGTGTGTGTGTGTGTGTATTATACATACACCCACCCACACATATACATATACATATACATATACATATATATATGGATCTTTGGTTGTTCGGGTTTTCTCCCGCGTAAGATTCGAAGTATCTAGGCAACGTTTCGATGAAGTCTCATTCATCATCTTCAGGCTTCTGTCTCCGGCTCTGTGCTTCTCAGAGTGATGTGAGATTGCAGCTGCTTCTTCCTTTTAACTGCTAGTGGGGGTGGGACTTGATTGGGTGGGGGCTTGGCTGTGTTCTGATTGGGTGGGGGTGTGTTCTCATTGGTAGGGGGTTTGGCTGTGTTCTGATTGGTTGGGGGGTTGGCCGTGTTCTGATTGGTTGGAGGCGTGTTCTGTTCAGGTGGGGGCTTGGTTGTGCTCAGGTTAGTCTTAGTTGCTGGGGGATTTGAGTTGGTGAGCTGTGATCTTGCTGTTTGGCTTCGAGTTCGTGGTCATGCTGCATCTTCATAGTGGGTGTCGGTTTGCTTCATGTATGGCTCGGAGGGGTTTGAAGTGGGTAGTGATGCAGCTGCAGTGCAGCTTCTGGTCCATCTTCTAAGTGGGTGTGAGTCTGTTTTCTACATGGAAGTGTGGTGGTGGCATCTTGTGTGGCTCTCATGGGTGTGGGTCTGGTGTCCTTCTTCATGTTAGGTACTCGTCTGTTCATGAGGGCGGGTTTCCAAATGGCTGGAAGGCGGGAGGTGTCATCTCGTTTGTTCATGCTGTGTGGGCGTTTTTCTATCTCTATGGCTTCTCTGATTATTCTGCTGTTGAAGTGTTCGGTTTTGGCGATAGTTCTGGTATTTTTAAAATCAATTTCATGTCCTGTGGCTTTGAGGTGTTGGACCAGGGAAGAGGTCATTTCTTCTTTTTTGATTGAGTTCTTATGTTCTTCAATGCGTGCACTTATTCTTCTGTTAGTTTGTCCAATGTATGTGGTGGGGCAGGCAGTGCAGGGGATTTCGTATACTCCTTGGTTTTCTAATTCAATTTTGTCTTTGGGGTTTCTTAGGATGGTGGATATTTTTCTGTTTGTGCAGAATGCTGTTTTGATGTTGTGTTTTTGGAGGATCTTGCTGATTTTGTCTGTAGTGCCTTTTATATATGGGAGGAGGGCTTTGCCGTTTTCTTGTTCTCTGTCTTGGATTTTGGTTGGGGTTTCTTTTTGGATTAGGTGGGTAATCTTCTTTCTTTGGAATCCATTGGCTGTAAGTACGTTGGTGAGAGTGTGTAGTTCGGTTTTTTGGTGTTGTTCATCGGCTAAGCATTTTGTTCTGGAGATGAGTGTCTTGGCTACGGAATTGATCTGTGCTGGGTGGTGGTGTGAGAGTGCATGTAGATCGCGGTTTGTATGTGTTTTCTTCTGGTAGATGGTGTGTCCTAGGGAGCCATTGGATCTTTTGTATACCAAGACATCTAGGAAGGGAAGTTGATTGTTGGCTTCTGTTTCCATGGTGAATTGTATTTTGGGGTGTAGGCTGTTGAGGTGTGTGAGGAAGTTGTTCAGTTTTTCTTTCCCGTGTGGCCAGAATACGAAGGTGTCATCTACGTATCTGAGCCAGAGTTTGGGTTTGTGGTCGTATTTTTCTAGAGCTTGTGTTTCAAAGTGTTCCATGTAGAGGTTTGCGATGACAGGTGAGAGGGGTGATCCCATGGGTGCTCCTTCTATTTGTTTGTATTTTTGTCCATTGTAGGTGAAGTATGTATTGGATAGGCAGTGGTTGGTCAGATCTAGGATGTGCTTGGGGGGGTTGTATTTGTTTTGGATGGCTGTCAAGGCTTCTTTTATTGGCACTTGGGTGAAGAGGGATATGACATCGAAGCTTACTAGTAGGTCGCTGGGTTGTAAGTTTTGTTTCTTTATGATCTCGATGAACTGGAATGAGTTTCTTACGTGTGAGTTGATGGATTCTGCATAGGGTTGTAGTTGTTTGGCGAGAAATTTGGCCAGGTTTTGTAGAGGTGAGCCTATGGAGCTGACTATTGGTCTGAGTGGGGTTCCTTCTTTGTGTATCTTGGGGAGACCATAAAGCTTGGGGCATCTGGATGATTTCTCTCTGGGTATGATTCTTTGCTGGATTTCTTCACTGATGGGGGAGGCTTTTATTTTGGATTTGGTAGTTTTTTCTAGGTAGGTGGTGGGGTCTGTCTTTAGGGGTTTGTATGTGGGGTCTTGGAGTAGGTTGGTTAACTTGGTTTGGTAGTCAGATGTGTTCATAACCACTGTCGCGTTGCCCTTGTCTGCTGGTAGGATTATTATGCTGGTGTCTTCTTTCAGGTTAAGTAGTGCAGTTTGTTCTTCTTTGGATAAGTTGCTTTTGGGTGGTTTGCTAGTGCAGAGGATGTTGGTGATTTCGAGTCTGATTTTGTTAGCATCGTCAGACCATCCAAGACCAATAAACACAGACCAAGACTCCCAACTAATCAGAATTAAGAAAAAACCATTCTGGCACAGCAGTAGGCTAGCCCCAAATTTAAAACTGAAACAACTGTAAAAGTCTGTCTCACAGACAAAAACAATATAGAAGCCTGATGATGGCAGATGAGATTCTGCCGAAACGTTGCTACAACTTTAAAAGCACAACTATCATGACTTGGGAAAATACCTGAACAAAGCTGAATACCATACATGTAGGTACCAGCAAAAACTTAAGAAAACATATATATATACACAGTATATATATAACATTTATTTATTGTAATTGTCCTCTCTAATAGATTCTAGTTGGCTTACAAAATATACAAACAATAAAAGTCTGGCAGCACAGACTAAAATAATAATAAAAATAGCAAACCATATCAGGACCTCATAAACACATTGGGGATCAGAGCCAGATCTTAAGGGCTTTCAGAACTGTGGGAGAGAAGGCATTGTCTCTCTCTGGAGAGACCCTCTTTTAAAAGGTAGGGAATGCGACAAAATGTATGCTTCTTTTGTCCTAACAATATATAATACTGTATGTGCAACTTGGAGAATATCAACTCTGCTTAAACATCCAGGGCAGGAAGTAACAATTCAAATTATTAAGGACTGTACAGTAGAACCTTTGGTCCCGAAAACTTATGACCACAACCAAATCGGGTGACGACCAAAAATTTCGCAAAACTTTTTCATCTAGTTGCGAACAAATACTTGGGTGGTAATCAAACACAGCCATGGCGATTTCCCCTTATGTGCCTTTTTTTTTTTTTTTTTTTGGTATGTGCATGTGCTGTTAGTCTCGCTTCTGGTCAGGACAAAATTGGGTTGCGACCAAAGTCATAGAACAGATTAAGGTCATGACCAGAGGTTCTACTGTGTGGATTTTTATTTCTATATCCTTGTGTATCAGAATATTATTAAGAAAAAATTAAATATATGTAAACAGGTAATGGCTAAATTTATTATAACAGAAATATTCGCTATCTGGGTGAATTTTGCTATGTGCAAACTAATTCTCTTCTTCTAAATTAGCAATTATTTAACAAGTGTTAACAAGTGTTGATTGTTTGCATTTATTCTAGGTGGTGTTTTGATGAAACTGTAACACATTTAATCTACCAGGGAAGGCAGTATGATAACAACCGGGAATACAAATCTGCTAAAGAAAGAGGCATATACATTGTTTCAGAGCATTGGCTCTTGGAGGTAGGGATATCCTTTCTTTCTGATGCTAAAGAAAATGTTTATTTTATTTATTATTATTAACATTTATGCTAGCCTTCTCACTGATACAGCAATTCTGGGCAGCTTAAAATAAAAAGGTAAAAACAGATAATACAAAGCATTTAAAATTAAGGATTAAACCAAGAGAATGGGCAACATGGGGATCTTCTCTCAGAGGCTCTTCTGGACCTTTTGGCAGACAACATCTGCAATTGGCCTCTTTTCCTAGCACGAGTGGGATAGCTAGTCCCATTGAGGTGAGACAGCTCTTCAGATACCCTGAACCCATACCATAAAGAGCTTTAAAGGTAATGGTCCAATTGAACACCTTCAATTTTCCTTTAAAGGTGCAATTGAACACCTAGGAGGCAAATTGGCAACTAGTGCAGGTCACATAACAGCAGTATTACATTTGCCACCTGACAGGCCTCAAGAATTTCTGTGCCACTGCATTCTGTAACAGTTAAAGATTCTCAAGACTCTTCAAGGATGACAAGGGTGTGGGTGACTGCATGCAGACCCTCATGATCTGGGGTGGGTTTCTACCAGTTCTGTCCACCTCTGTAGAACCGGTAGCTCTGAAGAGCAGCAGACATAGAACTGGTTCTATGTCTGCTGATGTTTTTGCCCACCTGCCCACCCAGGCTCTTACCTGATCTTTATTTCCTGATTTTTCAACTTCAGCTGCCGAACGAGGCACAGCTGCATTTTAAAAAGCAGGAAAAGAAGGCTGTTTCAAAGGCTGCTTCTCTGCATGCAGCGTGTTGATGACGATTTACAGGCGACGATTTACAGGTGCCCGCTCGCAGCATACAAGGAAGCACATCATAAATCATTGAACCTCATAAATCCCGAACCGGTAGTTAACCCTGTCATATACCACCCCTGCTCATGATCCAGAAATTGGCTCAAGTGACACATAGTTATGCAAAGACTCTCAGCCACGACTGCCAACTACACTTCAAACAGGTGTTGTGAATCTAAGAGAACCCTCTCCCCACCGTGCAACCCCATCCAGAACTAAAAATGATAAACTCCCAAATCCCAAAACTTTTTGAACCCACAGCTATATAGATACCCATAGCCTCTAGGCGCGTGATGGCAAACCTATAGCAAGCCTGTGGCCACAGGTGGAACCCAGAGCCCTCTGCAATCATGCCAGCTGTTGCCCTAGCACAGCTCCACTGTGCATGCGCACATGCCTCTCGCTGGCCAGCTGGTCTTAGGGTCTCTGCTTCGTATGTGCGGGGGCAGGGCCTTCCCCAATCTCCGAAGTTCCTCCATCCCAGCATGCCCTATCTTTCTTCCCCCAGCGCGCCCTAGCTTTCTCCTGGATTCCTTCCTCCGGTGCCTTCCCTGATTTCCACAGGTGCCTCTCCATGGCAGGAATGCAGGAGAAAGGGCATGCTGGGGGTGAACCAGTGGAGATTGGGGAACGAATGGGTGGCAGAAATGCAGGAGAAAGCCCCCTGTTCAATCAAGAGAACCTATACCATTTCAGATAAGTGATAGAGTGCTCACGATTTCTGGAGGCAAGCTGTTTGTCAGGTTCCAAGTAATGCAATCATAAAATGAACCCAGAAGCATTCTAATTCCTAAAAGAACTATTTTATTCTAATTACACATCTTAGCACAAACTGATGGAAGACAGTACTGAAGATTCCCCAGGTTTCCACATCACTATAATTAGAAGGTTCTCATTTTTCCAAAACAATAAGTCACATTGTCCAACCAGGATATAAAATAGTTTCCTGGCAACTTTCTCTGGCCAAGCAGCAGTTGGAATGCAGCTGACTCATCACCCAGCTATATTGTTTTGACTGGAGCTTCATCCACCTCAGTTCTCTCCCCCTCCATTTCTCAAGTGTGTCAAACTGAATTCATACGATTCCACTACCAAACTAAATTCAGGTTTGACACTGTTTTACTTGTTAATTGTCCTCACTGCTAGGAAGTTTCTCCTTAATTCCAGATTGTTTCTCTCTTTGATAGTTTCTAAACATTGTTTCTTTTCCTGCCCTTTAGTGCTTTGGAGAATAATTTTACCCCTTCTTTGTGGCACCCCTCAAATACTGGAATACTGCTATCATGTCACCCCCAATATTTATTTTCTTTAGACTAACCAAACCCAAATCCTGCAGCTATTCTTCATATTTTTAGTCTCCAGGGCTTTAATCATCTTAGTTGGCTCTTCTCAGAACTTTTTGCAAAGTCTCAACATCTTTTTTGTAATGTGGTAACAAAAATTGGTTGCAGTATTTCAGGTATGGCCTTACTAGAGTTTTATAAATACTAATACTTCATGTGATCTTGATCCTATGCTTCTGTTTGTATATTTTGCCTCCCACTTGCTGCAGAGTTAGTCTCCCAGTTGATATTTGGATAGTTAAAGTTTCCCATTACTACTGTGGTAGTAAACTACTGTTTACTATTGTGGTAGTAAATATATTCCTACATATATTTGTTAACTGGTTGGCAAAGAGTTCATCCATTTCTTCTGATTGGTTGGGTGGCCTATAATATACACCTATGACAATGTCACTTTTTCTTTTATATTCACCCATATACATTCTGGAGGGATTTTATCTTTGATCATGTGCATTTCTGTAGATAAGTAGTGACTTCTTACATGTAGTGCAACTCCACCTCCTTTTTTTGTTGATCTTTGTTTTGAACAATTTACATCCACCCATCAGTACATTCCAGTCATGGGTTTGGTCCCACCAGGTTTCTGTAATGGCAAGTATGTCATACCTGCCCTCGTCTACTATTGCTTCTAGTTTACCCTGTTTGTTCCCCAAGCTTTGAACATTTTTATACAAGCATTTAAGACTGTTATGCCTGTCCAAGGGTATGTTTCCTGCATTTCCTAGTTGTTATTTGAATTTTTTTTCATCATTCCTTACCTCATTGTTTGATTTGTTTTCCTTGGATTTATGATTGGTTTTGTGTTCTAGAGATTCTAAAGATTGGGTCACCCTCCCCCTTCAATTTTAGTTTAAAGCCCTTTTGATGAGTTCGAGCAATCTTCTTCTGAATACATTTTTCTCTGTTTTGTGAGATGCAGCCCATCTCTTGCCAAGAGTACTTCATGAAGATAATGCATCCATGGTCCAGGAAACCAAAGTTTTCTTGGTGACACCAACCCTTTAGCCAGTGGTTTATTTCTGTAATTCTTTTTCCCCTCAATGGGTGTTACCCTTTCGTTGGGAGTACTGATGAGAACACCACTTGTGCTCCTAGCTCCTTAACTTTGTTGCCTAATTGCTTATAATCTCTCAATATTACACTAAGGCTCTTTGTTGTGTCATTCGCTCCATTGTGAAGGAGGAGGAAAGTGTAATAATCTGTTGGCCTAATTATTTTGGTTAAGTTCTCAGCCACATCTTTGATTTTTGCTCCAGGGAGACAACATATTTCCCTACATAAAATATCTGATCTGTCAATGGCCGGTTCTGTTCCTTTTAGAATAGAATCTCCTATCACCAACACTCGCCTTCCTTTTGGGGGGGAGGGGCAAAGGTGATATTCAGCAGGTTCTGATCAGTTCTGGAGAACCGGTAGCGGAAATTTTGAGTAGTTCAGAGAACCAGCAAATATCACCTCTGACTGGAGATTTTATAGTATCCTTCCCCTGCCATTTTCCTTCAAAAGAAAGAATATTTTCTCTTTTCCATTGTTCTTTGTTTTAAAGACTCATACAGTACGACTTCTTTCTATGTGTGCCTATGTTTATGTCTCTTTTAAAGTAAGGGCCATGATTTGTCCATCCCCATTCTAATAGTAGTAGTGGTGGTGGTGATGATGATGTCATGCAATTAATATTTTTTTACTTTTGCTTCTTTCCCTTCCCCTAAAAGATAAGTCTGGAAAGATGGAATCAGAAGTGATTTCATCACTTTGGGACTACCTCTTACTTTTCTAATCTCATGCATCTGATGAAGTGAGCTTTGATTAATAATTATGTAGGTCAGGGGCCCACTGGTCCGAAGACTGGCATCAGTACACAGCATGCCAAAAACTGGGCTGCACATATAAGCAAAGTCCCATCAGCGGGATGCAGACAGGCCACAAAACCACTCTCCCTCTGGTCCGCAAAAAACCTTCTCTCCATGGAACCGATCTTTGGTTCCCAAAAGGTTGGAGGCTGTGATCTAGGACACTAAGTAATTCATCTTTACTGGAACTTTCTGTGGGTAAACAAAGTAATCTTTTGTTTATTATCTATTAGGCAGGAAAAAAGAAAATATTTATTAACATTAATATTTATGCATTTATTGTTCAAAAGTGGTGGCATTAATCTCTTTTTATCTGACCTTTTTTTAATTCCCAGAGTGCACAAGAATACAAGCGACTAGCTGAATCTCTTTATCCTCATACATATAATCCTAAAATGAGTTTGAATATTAGTGGTGTGGAAGTTGACAGGTTCTCACGAAGGCTTGATGTTGCTGGAAAAGAAGGGAAAGGAGACAAAGTATATTTTTGTTCATTCTATTCTTCCATTCAGTTTGATAATATTAATCTGTATATATAAATAACTAATGATTTTTTTGATTTGCTTTCATTCATATTAGTTCTAAAATAATAACAAACTTTAAGAACATTGCTTGCTATAATATAATAGAAATAATCAGAATATCATTATTATAATGTATAACCTTAATTTTTAAAATGTTTAAAATTTTATACTCCAATCTAGCTATGCTTTGCATATAGAACATTTTGGGTTCAAGCTCTATCATCCTAAGTAGGGTTGAACGAATAAAATGTTTCTAAATCCTGAACCTGGTAATGATATATTACTATTATAACAGATCTGTTTTAAGTTAGAAGCTATATGTACATACATACATCCTCACATTGCTGAAGTTTTCTAAAAAAAATCAAACTATTCTATTCCAATGTTTCTGATGCCTATAGTGTTTTATTTGAGGTTTTACCCATAACTTTTTGTATGTAATTTTTTATACTGATTTGTTTTGTTATTCAATTATTTCAGAATAATTCAATGAATGATAATGATACAAAAAAAGTTATTATTGATCAAATAAATGAGGTTGAACAAAAGGAGCATGAACCAAAAGGAGGTAACTTTTTTATGTATTTGGCCCCAATTACTAGGTATTAGAATTTTTCATAGAGTTTTAAAAGTTTTTAAAATGTGGAATGGGAAAAGTGTGACATAAAAAAGGGTCTGTTATATTTTTTTAATAGAAGGCCACAGGTGTGTTTTGATTGTAATAGTTTCTTGATTCTTTTTTGTACCTAAGTTTTAACACAGACATTGGAAATGAGGGAAAACTTTCAGAAGCAGCTCCAAGAAATTATGACTGCCACATCATTAGCAAAGTTGCAAGGACAAAGGAACTCTCGGAATGGTTTTGAGAATTCTCCAACAACTCCAGATGGACCCCGTTCTGTTCGTAATGGCCGCAGTAGAATTTTAGAAGCTTTAAGGTACCTACTATATTGGAGATGGGGGATTGAATGGTTCACAGGGAAGGCAGAGGAGGGCATCCTATTTCAGTGGTGTCGGGTAACAGGAGATATGGGAAGCAAGGGAGAGGGCAGGCACTGGTAACGCAACCTTGGTGTTTAGTATTGATCTCGTGTTCTGCCCCATTGCACTCAGCTCATTTTCCTGGTCAGCAGATTTGTGGTGGTCCTGGTCTTAGACTGCTGCTTTTAAATGTGAGATCAGCTTGCAATAAGGCTAGCCTTATTGCCGATTTGATCCTCAAAGAGAAGGCTGATCTGCTTGAGACCTGGCTGAGCCCAGAGGGAGCATTCCTCTTGTAGAAATGTGCCCAGTGGGTTATCGAGCATGGCACCAGTCTAGACCTCAGGGTCGGGGAACAGCTGTGGCTGTTGTTATCAGAGAATCTTTAGTAGCCTCCAGAAGCACTGTTCAGCAAATCCCCGGCTGTGAGACCCTTTTTCTTAGATTGGGCTCAAGGGATCAGGTGGGATTGCCACTGCTGTACCAGCCTTCCTGCTTCGTGGCAGCTTCCCTACCTGGGCTCCTGGACCTCACTGCAAGGCTGGTGGTGGAATTCCCCAGGCTTATAGTTCTGGGGGATTTCAACCTGCCTTCTCTGGGGTCGGAGTAGCCCGAGATTTCATAGAAACCATGACTTCCATGGGTCTGTCCCAGATTACCCAGAGCCTGACTAGTAATAGTGGTCACACTCCTAATTTGGTGTTCTTGTTGGAGCAGTGTCTATTTGACCTGGAATTGATAGACCTGTCCTTAGTCTCCTTGTCATGGTCAGATCACAGTCTGGTGGCAATGAGTTTCTCAAAAACTGCATCCCCCCACAGGGAGGCAGTACCTTTTAGATTAGTCCTCTCCCATTGAGTAATGGACCCAGATAGTTCCAGAAGGAGCTAGGGTTATAACTGCAGATCTGTTATGCAGTCCAGCCGAGCTCTTAGTCACTGCTTGGAATAGAACTGAGGCTCTGGATAGGATTGCACCCTTGTGACCTCTCCTCAACTGTAGACCTCTCTGTGCCCCGTGGTATACAGAAGAACTGAGAGGGATGAAACTCATGAGGAGACATCTAAAGCACCGCTGGCAGAAGATAGGAGATGAACTCGATCGAACACGGGTAAGAGCTGCTAGTAAAGCCTACCTTGTGATGATTCGTGAAGCGAAGTGTAAATACTTCTCCACACTAATTGCGTCTGCAGATGATCGCCCAGCGACCCTCTTTAAGGTGAGCCATCTCCTCCTAGGGAAGGAGAACATTGAGATCCACCTGAAGGGGCGCGCTGAGGAATTTGTGGATTTTTTGGAAGACAAAATCGCTCGACTTCATTCCCAGTTAGATGCCGGCATGGTTGCTGATCTGGTGGAAGCTCCTGAGGCAGGTTCTTGCCCTGTTATCTGGGAAAGGTTTGATCCTGTTGCTCCTGAGGAAGTGGACAGGATCCTAGGGAGTATGCGTGCAAGCACCTGTATTTTAGACCCATGTCCCTCCTAGCTTGTGAAAACTTCCCAGGAGGTGACATGTGAGTGGACTGTGGCAGTTATTAATGCTTCTCTACAGGAGGGGACGGTATCCCAACACTTTAAGGAGGCTGTGGTCTGCTCTCTTCTTAAGAAACTATCGGTGGACTCCACCCAGTTGGATAATTTCCGACCTGTCTCCAATCTTCCCTTTTGGGGGAAGGTTGTTGAGAAGGTGGTTGCGCAGCAGTTCCAGAGGTTTCTGGATGAAACAGATTATCTTGACCCTTACCAGTCAGGATTCAGGCCTGGATTTGGGATAGAAACAGCATTGGTTGCACTTTTGGATGATCTCTGGCAGGAGCAAGATGGGGGTAATGCGTCCCTCCTTGCTCTACTTGACCTCTCAGTGGTTTTTGATACCATTGACCATGGGATTCTCCTGGGGCGGCTTCCGGGGATAGGAGTGGGAGGCCTTGTGCAGTCTTGATTCACTTCCTTCCTCTGCGGCCGCTCTCAGTCAGTGTTGATAGGAGGGGAGGGATCCAACCTTCACCCGCTGCTTTACAGGTTCCGCGGGGCTCAGTACTCTCTCCACTCCTATTCAACATTTATATGAAGCCACTGGGTGAGATCATCCGTCACCATGGACTGAGGTATCACCAATATGCTGATGATACTCAGCTGTATGTCTTGGCCCGTGATGAGTTAAGTGTTGCTGTGTCCTCCCTCTCGCAGTGCCTGGAGGTTGTTAGGGGCTGGATAGGGAGCAACGGGTTGAAACTAAACCCTTGCAAGACCGAGTGGCTCTGGGTGTGGGGTTCGTTGGCTCAGGGAGAATTACCACCTTTAGTCTTGGATGGGGTGGCACTACCCCAAACAGACCCTGTGCATAATCTAGGGATTTTCCTGGACTCACGACTCCTGTTTGAAGAGCAGGTGGTAGTCGTGGCCAGGAGGGTCTTTATGCAACTGCAGGTTGTACACCATTTATGCCCTTTCCTGGATCAGCGGTCCCTTCTCATAGTCACTCATTCACTTCCCATCTTGATTATTAACACGATCTACATGGGGCTGAACTTGAAGAGCATCCGGAAGGTCCAGTTGGTGCAAAATGCAGCGGCCCGCATGGTTTTGTGTAGACCCCGGTGTGCACATGTGTCAACTCTCCTGCAGGAGCTGCCTTGGTTGCCAATTTGCTTTCGGGTGCAATTCAAGGTGCTGGTTGTCACCTTTAAAGTCCTTCATGGCTTGGATCTGGGTTATCTGAAGAAACATCTCTTGCCAATCATATCTACTCGACCCATTAGAGCAAGGAGGCAGGGAATGTTGCAGGTCCCACACCTGAGGCAAATACACCTTATGGGACCCAGAAGAAGGGCCTTCTCCGTGGTGGCTCCTTCTCTCTGGAATATCATTCCCCCAGAGATTAGAATGGCTCCCGCTCTAGCACTCTTCCGAAAGGCACTGAAGATCTGGTTTTGCCAGCGGGCCTGGGGAACCCAGAGAGGGATGGAACCCATCAAATGGCTAGTTGATCTGCTGTCGTTGGGGTGGGAGATGGGAGTTGTTTTTGGGGGTTTTGTTTTTGTTTTCCCAAATTTTGTTCTATTGTACTTCACTAATTTATTTGATTCTTGTTAGTTTTTATTGTTTTTTATTTTTTGTTTTAAATATGGTTTTACATTGTGTAAGCTGCCTCGAGTCGCCATGGGCAAATAGGCGGCAAGATAAATTAAACAAATAAATGAATAAATAAAATAGTAGCTAGAATATCTTAAGATTTCGGGGCTGTAATTTTAGGAAAATGGCTAAACAGTTATGCCCTCATTTTTTTCTAACACGTTGTATATCCTCATGTCTCAGGCAGTCACATCATGGAGCAACTGATGTCAATACTGAGCCATCCCAGAATGAACAGATAATTTGGGATGATCCTACAGCAAGAGAGGAGAGAGCAAGGCTTGTCAGCAACCTGCAGTGGCCTAAAAGTCCTTCACAGTATTTAGAACAAATTCAAACTACTGCAGTGCTCCCTGGAGAACTTTCACTTAGAAAGTTTTTAAGTGATACAGAAATTATTGAAATGGGTAAGTTGCAGCATAAATGGCAGAATGGGATTTCAGCATTTAAGTTTGAATTTCATTATCACATGAGAATCTGTATTAAAAAAAACATTGTACGTTTTAGCTTCCTTCATCATTTTATTTATGACATGGAAGATATCTGGGCTGAATTAGGTATATTACTGCTTGACAGCTTGTGGAGCTTCTAAAATTTATGTACAAAAGCAAAGAGTCACATAATGAAGATTATGTGGATTGTTTCTTGTTATTCTTAAATGAGCACTTTAAATGCTTTATTCTTTTTAATAAATCTCTGACTGGAGGGATTTTTTTTTTAATTTTATGTTTTTATAGTCTTGAATTTGAAGTCTTTTCTCATGCAAAATGTTTGGATTCAGAAATTTGTTCTGAGACTGAAATAGAATTTAAAACATGTTTTTGTAATTTGTTTGGATTAACGCAATGTTCATTTTATAGTTCATCTTATAGTTTGAGATTGAATTTACATTGTAAATATTGTTATTCTATGTGTAAATAAAGCTAGAATTGTAGCCTTAATGTTTATGCAGAAGAAAATCCCATTTACATTGAAATAGTTACCTAACAGTTAAGTAGATGGCTGTCTTGGAATATTGGAAATGACTCATGTGAAATTTGTTTTTCAGTATTCAGGTTTAAATTATGCTCCTTTTTTACTGGTCCATTTTTATTTGCTTTTATTCATTAAACTGTTCAATTTGATCAAATATGAAAAATCATGCACTAATATTTTTTTGATTTAAGGGATTAATGATTCAACGAAAATGGATTCAGTGGAGGTCGCAAGTCTTCTAATTAGAAATCCAGAAATGCCAATAAAAGAAGATAATCTGATCCCAACTCCATTGGCTCCTGCCATTGCTTTTCCATTGGCAAATCCTCCCGTCGCTTCTCAGCCAAAAGGAGATTTATGTTCTATCATGGTAAATGGATATATAGTGTAAAACATAAATTGAGAAATTATATCTCTAGTCTGAAGTGTTCTTAAGAGCTGCCAGTAAGATAATCTGAAATTATAGATAGTAGAAGTACAAGACAGAAAAAATGTTCACTTCAGTAGTTTCCCAGCAGTTACTTTCAATCTTGTAATTTCTTCTATTTGCTAAAGAGTAATGAAGACGTCAAAATTGTAAATTGTGACTTAGTTAAAATAATTGGTAAACTTCATGAAATTTGAACTGGCTATAAATTTAGTTCTCTTATTCCCCCAGGTAGACCAACGATACAATTTGCTAAAATCTTTATGAAAAATCACCTGGAAGACAGTAGAACAGGCTTTGCATCAAGTTGATCAATTTAAGTTCTCTTCTTAGCCTGTCAGCCTGAGGAAAGTAAGACCTTGCCAATGCTGCAAAGTCCAAAGAAAACCCTAAATTAAACATCAAAAATTTTAATAAATATTAATAGTAGCTAAGATTAATATTATATTTAATTGCAGTTGACTATTTCTGACTGTTGTTCTTGATTAAGAAACTAGAAATTGGAATTGAGTTGATCATCTTTGCTGGTATAACGATGGAAAAATCTTCCTTTCTCCATAGGTACAAAAAAATCCTCCTTTCTCCATAGGTGCAGGCCATAATCTTGATTTCAGCTGTATGCACAGATTTTACTAAGTAAAATAAATAATTTCCAAAATATAATTCTATTAATCTATTGCATGAAAAACAATAGTCTAGTAGCACCTAGACTTATTACAAATGATTAGATTATAAACTTTTATGTTGACATGGCTTATGATCCATAAAACTCTTTGATCTAATGTGTATTTGTCTTTTTTTATTTTTAAGATTTAAAACTTTATTTACAAGAATTAAAAACATACAAATTTAAAAATACAAAACCAATAGTGTATACATAACACATTCCTCTTTACATTTGATATCAAACTTGATACGTCATAATAGTCATTACTGATACTTCTCATATTTCCATTTACTATCACATCTTAATTACTAAGTAACTCACAATACTCTACTAATCTTCTCGTTGGTTTATAACTATTTATTAATTAATAATACATTCATATTTTTTTAAATAATAAATAAAATGATATAGTGAATATATAATGCTAATAATAATAATGTAGAAGAGGATTTAACACCTTTGTTATTCTTATACATTTCATATAGACAGGTGAATATAATTTGTTTCTTGGCTTCATTTACGTGTTTTCCCTTTATAGTCTACCCAATTGTACCATTTATCCCATATCCTAAATTAATTTGTGTCCTCCTTCCCATTGATTTTGCGTGTGAGCCTCTCCAATTGGGCATACTCATACGTTTTTTGAATAGTAATATGTATCGGTGGTACACTTGGATTCTTCCAATATTGTGCTAATGAAATCCGTGCTGCTGTCAATAAGTGGATGGTCAGATATCTTACTTACTTTAGAGGTATAATCCCCTTTAATCATTCCCAACAGGAACAGTTCCGGTTTGCACTCCAGCCCACACTTTATAATTTCTTCTATCCACTCTTTTATTTTTAACTAATATTTCTTTTTCTTAGGACAGGTCTACCATAAATGAAAATAAGTACCAAATTTCCCTTTACATTTCCAACAGTATGGGTTTGCTGTCGGAAATATTTTGGCCAATCTAGAGGGTGCCAGATGCCATCTGTACATCATTTTGTACATATTCTCCTTATGTGCCACTGATTTAGTTAATATGAGATTTTTTTTGCCAAATTTCTTTCCAGTCATCCAGATCTATACTGTAACCCAAAAAATTTTCCCAGGCTAACATATGTCCTTTCACGATTCTCTCAGCCATTTCATGTCCTAATAAGTAATTATATAATGTAGAAATCAACCCTTTGAAAGTATTTTGTCTAAATGCGTATCTTTTACTTCAATTCCATATTCCTTTACATCTTTATTATATCTCAATTTTACTTGGAAATATGACCAATTATCAATGACTATCCCTAGTGCTTCAAGTTCCTGTATCGTTTTAATTCTTCCTTCTTTATCTAATATTTGATAGTACTTCAGTTTTTTACTGATATCCATCGTATTTAAGTAGAACATTGCCTCCATTGTTGAAAACCACCTCGGAATTTTGGTATAATGATTTCTTCTAATATCAGCCCAAATTTTACTCAATGGCTTTTGGAATACATGTCTAGTAAAGTATAGATTGTTTTGGCTATTTGGGTTCCACAAAAATGCATGCCACCCTAATTGTAAGTCGTGGCCCTCCAATTTTAAAATTCTATTGTTTCTCAAATTGATCGAATCTTTTATCCATACTAATGCTGCTGCTTTATAATAGATCTCCCAGGCAGGGAGTCCAAATCCACCTCTGCTTTTATTATCTTGTAAATTTTTTTTTTTAATTCTCATTTTTTTCTTTGCCCAGATAAATTTCATCACAATTTTATCTAATTCTTTTTTTAAAAAATCCAATAATATTGGAATTATTTGAAACAGATATAGTATTTTGGGTAAAACATTCATTTTAATTATTGCTATTCTGCCTAATAATGAAATTTGCATCTTATTCCAATTTTCCAAATCCTTTTCAATCTGTTTCAGTAATTTGGTGTAGTTTTCCTCCCACAGATTTAATGTTCTAGCTCTTAACCAGATGCCTAAATATTTGATCTTATTTACAATTTGTAATCCCATCTTTTCTTCCAATTTTTTTTGTTTACTATTTGGTAAATTTGGTCTTTTCCTTATTAATTTTTAATCCTGCTAGTTTACCGAATTTATCTATTTCATTTAGTAAAGCTGGTCCTGAGTCAATTGGATCTTCTATAACAAAAACCATATCATCTGCAAAGGCCTGTAATTTATACTCTTGACTTTTAATTTTGGTTCCTTTAATTTCTTTATTTGATCTAATTCTATCCAACCAAGTTTCTAAAATTGTTATGAAAAGCAGAGGTGAAAGAGGGCATCCCTGTCTAAAAACCCTTCCTTATCTTTAATGATTTAGTAATTTCTCCATTTAATAATACGTTAGCCTTTTGTGTAGCATAAATTGCATTTAACATTTATAAAATTACCTCCAAAGTCCATGAAGTTAATCAGCTTCTTCATAAAATCCCAATTTAAGTTATCGAAAGCCTTTTGCACATCCAGGAAGGCCAAGGCCACTTGGTTTCCTGGATGTTTTTCATAATATTCTGTCTGTTATTATTCTTGTGTTATATCTAATCTGTAATAATTCTTTTATTAATTCCTCTTGATCTAAAATATTCATTTCATGTCTAACTAGCGCTAATTCATTTCTAATTTGCTCGTCCCCCGGGGTTTCCATTTGCTTATTTTCCATTTTCTCTATTCTTTTTATTAGAACTTTCCGCTTTCCCTCTCTTTCTTTATTTCTATTTGCTGTAAAAGCTATCGATATTCCCCTTAAATATGCCTTCATTGTATCCCATAGGTTCTGCAATGAGGTATCCTGTTTCTTATTAAATTTTAAAATACTGGTCAGTTCTTCCCTAATTTTTTGAATGTATTCTTCCTCCTTCAATAGTTGCGAATTGAGTGTCCATCTACCTTTTTTATAGAGACTGTTTTTCCATATTATCTGTACCGGATTATGATCTGCCCACGTATTAGCCAAAATCTTTATATCTTGAATCTCCTTGCATAACTCACTATTTACCCAAGCCATATCTATCCTGGACCATGATTTGTGTGGGCTGGAGTAGAAAGTGAACTGTGATATTCCTGGGTTTCTCCACAAGTTCTAATTCTTCAACCATCTCTAGAAATTTCTTAGTGTATTCTGTTTCTTATATTGTCTTTGTTCACAGGCATAATCTGGACTTGTTATTGCGTTGGAATATCCTATAATACAAATTCTTGGGTTACAAACTCTATTAATTTCTCATATAAAATTTTGTAAAATTCACTTTGATTTTTATTGGGGGCATATATCCCTACTAATAATGTTTTTTTATTTTGTATTATCACCTCTACCATTACTATTCTTCCCAATTCATCTTTATAAATCAATTTTGAGGCTATGTCCTCTTTTATATATAATACTACCCCTCTTTTTTTCTCTTCCGCCAATGCTGAATACATTTTCCCCAGTTTTTTATTTACTAAATATCCTTGATCATGTGTCTTAATATGAACCTCTTGAATACAAATCATATCAGCTCTTTGTTTTTCTAACTTAAAAATACTCTTTTTCTCTTAACTGGTTCATTTAATCCATTAATATTTATAGATATAAAATTCACTCCTTTATCCATTTCCCTTCTTACTTCTATCCCTTAGTATTTTTGCTTGTCGTTTGACTTCTAGTCCTCACTCCTATTTCTTCTCTTCCAAGTATCTCTTCACCTCCTTCCCTCAACTCCTTATCCCTCCCCCTGCTTCTCAGTTGTAACTCTTGACTCAAGGTCTCGTGATCATCTCTGCTGCTCGATTCTTCCTCTATTCCTCCTATTTGATCAAAAGATTCTTGAGCATTAGTCAGAATATCTATTCTCACCCTTTTCTCCTTCCATATTACTAAGATACCCTCTGGAATAATCCATCTAAAAGGTATATTTTTTTATTTAAATAATTCCTGAGAAATCGATAATCTCTGCTTGCGAACTCTTCTCGGAATCTGTTTTAGAACAATCACTTCTCTGTCTTTATATTTTATTCCTTCATCTCTTGTAATTCTATAAATTATATCTTTCACTCACCTCCTTGCAAATCTAATATGCACTTCTCGGGGTAGTCTGCCGTCTCGTGTAGCTCCTGTATATAGTAGTCTATATACGTCGTCCAGCTCATTCACCATCTCATTCTTACCTCTATTCAAAAGCTCTGCCAATATCTCCGCCATCACCAACAGTAAATTCTCACCCCTCTCTTCCTCTATGTTGTGGAACCTTAGATAATAGGAGGCTTTATCCATCTCAAGATGAGTCAGAGTCTCATTTGTCTCTTTATTCTGTTCCATAATTTTTTGTTCCATGACTTCCAACTTCTTTTCCGTTTGATCAGCTAATTTTTCAATCTCTTTAATCTTCTCTTCATTTATTTTAGGTAGGTATCTGGCCTATCTTTCCATCCAAATTCTTAACTTCGCTTCTAATTTCTCCTAACTCATTTTTTAATTCTTTCATTGTTTCTTTCTGCTTTACTTTCTGTATGATTTTTAGACATTGACTCCTACATTGCCAACATCGTGCTTTGAATAGTTAATAATGTAGCTTGAACCGATTGCGTATTAGTTTGGGTTGTGGATTTTTCTGGTGGCAACATCCCTTCCACATTTTTGGGTCAATGTTACTGTGGGGGTAGATGGTGTTACTGTTGATGCCATTTTTCTTCCTGTTTTTGTAATAGTGGTAGTTGTACTAGTCATATCTTTGATAATTCTTTGTTGTTCCTTCACTATCCTAAATATATTTTCCCAAACCCACCTATTACTCTAGATATTCCCTTCACCTTGTATTAATACAATACCTAGTCTTAATAAGTTCAATAACTCATCAGTTCTTAAATCATCTAACAGATAAAGGAAAAAAGAAAAAAATCACTCAGCTGTACTTAGATATATAGCAATAATATAACCCCAGTCACTTCTTTAAATTAATTACTGTATTTCAGCTAATATTTCCCTAGATATATAATAAAAGTTCAAAATTCAAATTAATACTTTTTATATTCCAGTAAATCACAGTATCCAATATAAGGGGGATATGAGAAAGAGAGGGAGGGAACAATCAATTAACTCATCATTATATTAATCAGTATATTAAGTTTATTAATCTATATTCAATCAATATATATATAAAATAAAGAAGAGAAAAAAACTATAGACTATAATCCAAAGGGATTAAATATAACTTACTCAAGTTAAATCAATCTTATTTTCTTGTTACTTGAATATATACTATAAATAAATATAAAGTAAATCTATGCCACTTCAATAAGTTCCAAGAGAAAAAAAGAAAAAGAAGAAAAAAAAAACACTGAATGAGAGGAGGATTTACAGTCTCCTACTTTTCTGTCGTTGCCTTAATATTCCGGTTATGTACAATAATAAATTGAGGTCTCAGTTCTAACAGTCACTTCCACTGCCTTCCTCCACTCTCCCGGAATTAGCAGTCTCAATGGCCACCACCGCAAGTTGCACTGTCACTCCTCCACTCAATTTCAAAGTTTCAGAGTTCTTGTCTGCCCACAAAGTACTCTCCGCGATTTGTTCATATGGCTAGAAGTAAAAAAAAATTTTCGCCAACTATAATCGCTCTTCTCTCCTTTTCACTTTCCTATTTAGAAATGAGTTTTACTTTATCCAGAGCTGGGGGTAGGCAACTCAGTCCTGCCGCCACTTCAGCTTTCCCCCTTTTCCTCGGAATTTCAGACATCCACCACTTACTTTCCCAGAATATCCACTAATTATAATCCAACAGCCATTTTGCCTCCAATATCTTTCCCTGACTCAAATTCGATATCTTCTCTCCGCTTCCTTCTTAAGTTTGTTCCGTTGCATCTTCGGGCCAGCCTCAACAGGCTGGCTTCTTTTGCTCTGAGCTTCGGACTCCTTTCTTTACCTCCGTGGTTGCAGTTCCTGGTTAGGCTCCGAGAGTTCTCCCTCGCTTCGGTGATCCCACCAGGATTTGATCCCACCTTGAACAGTCGCCCATGAACAAAAACCCCAATGTAGGAGATTGGAGCGACGTCACCATGTCGCGACGTCACCGGAAGTCTCCTGTATTTGTCTTTTAATACTGTCAGTCTCTTGTAGTAGTAGTAGTAATAGTAATAATAGCAATAATAACAATAACAACAACAAAACAACAACAACAAACAACAACAACAATAATAATAATAATAATAATAATAATAATAATACAACTTCTCCAGTTCTTTCTCTTCTGTTCTGCTGTCTCCAGGCACTGCCACATCCACTAT
>NW_020769444.1:1151580-1242848 GCF_900518735.1 Pseudonaja textilis | reverse complement strand
AGAAAGACAAAAAAGTCTGGATAGTGGATGTGGCAGTGCCTGGAGACAGCAAAATAGAAGAGGTGTTGTTTCTTACCTGACACACCCATTCTCTGTGAGCTGTGAAGAGCATCCAGACATGGGAAGTGCTCCGTCTGTCATTTGATAGGCTGAGCTGATTTCGGAGGACACTCCTCCTTCTCCTTGGAGCTTCCAATGTCACCAGTTTTGGCGAAGTCAAAGTGATAAGTTCATCGCTATTCTGCTTCACCTTTGCTCATGGTCTTGGCCAGAATTGGACCCAGACCCAGACGAACTCTGGGTGGGGCTGGATACTCTTCTCAGCTTGCAGAGAATGGGCGTGTCAGGTAAGAACCAACACCCCTTCTAAGAGCTGTTCCGAGCATTCAGGCATGGGACATACCAAAGCTGGCATGTCCTACAGGAAGGTCTCCCTGGTTTGGAGTCCCCTATCTATGCACTTGAAAGACTCATCTGCTGAAGGCTGCTTCGGCAGAAGCAAAAGCATCCAGTTTATAGTGTCTTATGAATGGCGACAGTGAGGCCCACATCGCCGCCCTACAGATCTTTTCAATTGACACTTGGGTAGACCAAGCCACCAATGTTGCAGCACTCCTAGTTGAGTGTGCTGTAATACCTGTAGGCACTGGCAGTGATTGTGTTTCATAAGCCTTTGTAATCGTGGCTCACAGCCATCTGCTAATTGTCAATGAGGTGACTTTTCTTCCCTGAGTAGAAGATTGAAAGGAGACGAAGAAGGCCTCTCTCTTCCTGAATGAGGCAGTCCTGTCTGTAGATTCGGAGAGCCCATCTTATGTCTAATAGATGTCATTGATGCTCTAGGCTGTGAGTAGGTCTAGGACAGAAGTTGGGGAGTATCAACTTATGCACTCTGTGGAAAGCTGAATTAATTTTGGGAATGAAGGTTGGATCCAAGCAAAGGAATGAAAAATACATAGATCTTGTCTCACCGACAGGGCAACTAGCTCAGAAATTCATCTTGCAGATGTTATCGCTACTAAGAACACCACCTTGTATGTAAGTAGGTGGAGACTCGTGGTTCTCAGAGTCTCAAAAGATTGTTTTGTGAGTGCTGTGAGAGCCTTGTTTAGATCCCAGGTGGGGTATCTGGACCACTGGAGGTCTTAGGTTGGTGTCCCCACGGAGAAAGCTGCGTATGCTCAGGTGATGAGTGAGGAATCATAGGTCACCACAGGGGATGACTGATGCTAAAGCCATCACCTGTCTATGTAAGGTGTTTGGTGAGAATCCTTTGTCCAAACTTTTTGTAGAAATTCCAGTATTTGCTCTACCGATGGAGAGGTGGGGTCTATTTTCACCTTGTCACACCACCTACAGAAGACGTTCCAGGTCGCATTGTATATACGGTTCATGGACGGACGTCTGGCCACTTGGGTCTTTGAGATGACTTTTTTGGAGAGATTCTCAACTTTCAGAAGTCTCCACTCAAGTGCCCTATGGCTAGGTGTAGCCATTGTGGGTCCAGATGTTGAATTGGACCCTGTGTGAGTGAGACTTTATCCGGTGGAATTCTCCATGGGTCTGTGATAGATCCCTGAGATCCACGAACCATGGACATCTGGACCAGTATGGTGCCACCAACAACAGTTCTGCTTTCTCCTCCAGTAGTTTCCTGACCACCTTGGGAATCAATGGGAGAGGAGGAAAGGCATATAGGTGTTATGGTTCGCGGGCAGCAGGTGCGGACAGCAGAGGTCACTGATAGCAAGGACTCAGACAAGGGGCCTGCATGTGATGCAGGGATGGGGCCAGGACTATCAGCGAGTGGGATGCTGCCTTCGGAGCTTGTGGAGTCTGGCGGCAGTGACGCAGAGGACCCTGGGGAGCCTGTGCCCAGTATGCGTGTGCACATGGCTGCTCGAAGGAAAGAGTAGCTGAAGCAGCAAGGGGGACTTGGAAGTAAGAGTGGAAGATGATGGCCCTCCCATAAGGGATAAAAGCCAGCTCTCGGGGATGTGTTCTTTGCAGGAAGCAAAGAAGTTCTTTAGACTCATAGTCCTCATTGAAGCCCTGCTTACTCCGGTTTGTTTTTGAAACTTCTGTCGGTGGACATTTAATCAGTAATTAGTCTTCTGTTCTTGGCAGCCTTTTGCAACCTTGAAAGGGCTTACTTTTGATATCGGACAATTGGGTTTAAATGTCTCTTGGCTGGGAATGCACTGAATTCCCAGTGCCACATTAAAAAAAGGTTTGCTTTTATACACAGTTTGTGTTCATTTAATTTGAACAAGGCTTGGGTCAGAACCATAGGAGACCTTGAGGCCATTGGCAGCGTAGAGCATTGACTTCTTCCACTCCTTGTGTTGGAAATCTTGAAAAGAACCTCGGGAGCTGTGCATTGATGGGCAAGGCAAAGAAGTCCAGTATCAATTGGCCAAACTGATGTGTCATCTCCTGGAACAGTCTTGGGTGCAGGTGCCACTCAGAGTGGTCGACAGTGGCCTTGCTCAACCAGTCTGCCTGGTTGGACTGACCCAAGATATGTTCCGCTCTGATGGAAAGTAGGTGTCTCTCTGCCCATAGTCTCTCTGCCTCTCTCATGAGTGATTTCGAGTGTGTGCCCCCTTGACTATTTATGTGGGCCTTCGCAGCCACATCAGTCAGGAGGAGTACATGTCCCTGAATCTCTGCTTGAAATTTGCGAAGGGCCAGATGAGCAGCCCTCAGTTCTAGCCAGTTGATACTGCGTGTGTTTTCCATAGGGGACCAGAAACCCTGTGCTACTTGAGACTGGCAGCGTGTGCCATATCCAAATAGATTGGTGTCTGTGGTGACTCTCTGCCAATGTGGTTCCTTGAAGGTACAGTCCTTGGAGACATTTGTCGTAGTCCACCAATTGAGCAATAGAAGAACCCTTGATGGAATGACAATTTTGGTTATGGAATTGCTTCCTGATCTTTGGTATGGGAGGAGGAACCATTTCAGGGTTCTAGCATGAAGGTGGACCCAGGGAACGACAGAGATGCATGAGATCATTTTTCCTAGTAGTTTAAACAACTGGGCTAAAGGTACCCATTTAAGGATTCTGATATTTCTGGCCAATTCCTTGATACTAGACAGTCTGTCTGGGGAGAAGAACACCTTCTCCATCACTGTATTAATAATGGCACTCAGATGTAATAATTGGGTGGTGGGTGTCAAGTGACTTTTTTCCCAATTAATGGAAAATCCATGTTCCTGGAGTCCCAGGATCATTGATTGAGCATCTAGTATTGCCTGCCAGTGGGATGATGATAGAATTAAAATGTTGTCCAGGTAATACTGGATGCGGACAGGCTTGTTCCTAAGGTGTGTTGCCAATGCTGCTAGAATTTTAGTAAACGTTCGAGGGGCAGAGGATAGACCAAAAGGTAAGGCCCTATATTCATAATGTCATCCAGAATAACAACCGCAGGAATTTCCTATGGGTGTCCCTTATAGGGATGTGGAGGTACACCTCTGTCAAATCTATAGAGGTTAGGATGTCTCCCTATCTGATACTCATGAGGATGGATTGTAGAGAACTCATCTTGAACCTTCTGTAGATTAGAAACCGGTTCAAGCTTTTCAAATCCAGAATTGCCCTTCACCACCACCCCTGAACTTTTGGGGACCACAAATAGATGAGAATAAAATCTCTGTCCTTGTTGAGCCCATGGTACAGGTCGAATAGCATGGATCTCCAGCATGTGCTGAATTGCAGTCTTCCTAAGGGTCCTTTTTGTAGGATCCCTTGAGACAGGGCATTGCATAAAAAAGTTCGAAGGTGTGGAGTGGAGAGAGAAAGAGACCTGATCTTATGGTCTCTCAGACTCATGCATCTGAGGTAATTGACTCCCACTGTTTGGCAAAGAGGGCCAACCGACCTCCTATGGTGTGATTAGGTAGGAAACTATTTGGGGTGATGAAAGGATCTATTTCCTGCGCTGCAAAATGGTTTTGCTTGCCCTCCCCATTTGTTTCGGTCCCCAAAACCTGCTCTGTCAAGCTGCTGAACCTTTTTGTATCCAAAAGGTCTCTGGGACCTTGGGTAATAGGTAACCTGAAAGAAGGTATGAAAGGAGTTCCTCCGAAAGGACTGTGGTCTAGCCTCAAATCTGCGAAAAGGAGAGGGAAATACCTTTTCTTATCTCAAGACTCCACCAGGATCGGATTTAGGACAGATTTGAACAGCTTGTTGCCTTCAAATGGGGCTGAAGCCAGATTCCATTTGTTTTTGATGTTTGCTTGCCAATGGCGTAGCCATAGCAGGTGAAGGGCTGTAGCCTGGGAAGCTATGGCCCGAGATGAGAATTTCACTGTGTTAAGGGTAGCATCTGCGGAGAATTCGGTAGCCGCCACTGTTTTAGCTAAATCCTGGTGTGCTCTGATGTTGGTGTTTGGAATAGATTATTTTAGGTAACGAAGCCACCTTAGGGATATACTGGAGAAGAAGTGGTAGTCTTAATGGCCCAGGTGTCCACCTGCTGCCACTTATGGAGTGCAAGCTCCATCTTCTTGTCCTCCAGTTTTAACAGATCCTCCGCCTTGCTAGGTATGGTAGAGGTGGATGCTAGGGCCACCACTGGTTCTTCAACAGCTGGTGTCTGAAACGACTCAGCCAGTTCTTGTGCCAGATTGTAAAATTTCCTATCATACCCTGTGGGATTAGGATAAGAGCCTGTGGAGGCCCACTGATGTCTGACCATATCTGTGAATATCTTTGGGACCATGATGACCTCTGTTTCTGTGATTGGTTCAGAAAAAATTAAATCATCTGACTCGCCCTCTTTTAGGGCGGGCTCTGATGGAGTGGGGGGGGGGGTTGTCAAGGTGTGTTTTCACTTCAACAACAAGGACTTGAACAGCTGCAGCCAGAACAGCCCCGTGAAAGAAAGTTGTTCCGGAGCCATTCCTTCATCCTCTGACCAGTCCTTATCAATTTGGCCCTCTTCCTCCGACCGGGAGGAATCAGTGTCATCTGATGAGACAGGAGTAAAGATCTTGGCCCTCTAACTGTTCCCTACTAAGTTGTGGTTGAAATTGATTTAAATGCCCAATTGGGTGCATGGGTTGGGATGGCACCTGGAAATCAGGTGGGTTCACCCTGACTTGCATGGGTTGAGTGTGAGGTTGATGATGGACTGGTGTTGACATCTGCAACCTCATCTAGTAGGTCTGTTGCACCTCCTTGGCAATGCCCTGGCGGACCGACTCTGCCATCCAGTGTTGCATGGAGAGGGAAATTTCTGGAGGGGTGCCTTTTGTTTGGAGTCCCACTGCTGTGGGGGTAAAAGTGGCCTCAGGCACTGGTCTGGTCCTCATGGATTGGTAAGCCTGACCACCTGTTGTCATGGCAACGGATATCTGGTCCCTCGGCCTGAGGAACATAGTCTTCAGGTGCACCTCTTGGTGACCAGGATATAAGCCTTTGGTTGTCACCGCCTCTGATGGTGACTGACATCCAAGGGAGTCACTGACATGGCCCCACAAGAAGATGTTGCCACTGCTGGGAAGACTGATTGTCGGTTCCTATCCGCCTCCCTCAGGTTCCTCTCCACGTGCTTGTCAAGCGCCTTCTGGTGGGCTTTCATATTTTTCCATCGCCTTGGATGTCTTCCTTGCTTGGGAAGTCTTGGATTTGGTCTTTGAGCTTCTTTTGGAAGCAGTTCTGGAACCTGACTCGCTGGCATGGGCTGAACCTTCTTCTTCCATTTTACTTTTGAAAGAAAAAACCCCCTGGTGTTTAGGGATAATTTGATTGTTGCTGTTGACCCACCTGGGAATCAGCCTTGGGATATGGGTATGAGTCAAATTATCTCAGAAAAAAATTAATTTGATTTTTTTTTTAAATTACACTAATTTTTTTTAATTATTTGATTTTAAAAATCAATTTAAATTTTCGAAAAATCAACAAGAAAAAACAAGGTATGAATTGAATTGAATTGAATCTGACCTGTCACAGCTGAAGGAATAAAAACCAATAGAGCCTTCAGCCTGTAATTCTTTGGAGAAATTACTTTTCTGTCAACAGACAGCTTAGTACAGGCTTACAATGACCTAGGTACTAGCTGTCAACTGCCCTGAATGATGCCTAGGCAAATCCTTCCTTGAAGGACTAAAGCCAACAATTTAAGCAAACAAATTCTTTTTCAGCCTTCGAAGTCTGTATTTGAAATTGCTTCACAAATACTGGCTTTTCCTCAAGCTATGCTGTTGAGGGTGAAGCCTGGTCATTAAACAAGGCACTTGACAGCTTCTTATTTTGGCACGAAAAATAAAATGACCGTTTTAAAATGGCACTGGCTGCTGAGGTGTGAAGCTGAAAAAAGAAGAAAAAAACGGGTAGTTATAGACCTCAGTGCGAACGAAAACAGCCTTTCCAAACAAAATAAACTCCAATAAGGTAATCTGCTCTCTTGAAGTGCACCAAGGAGCAGAGCTTCGTTAATCAGCTCCGTTCAGGTCAGCTTTTAATAGTATTTGAAGTCTCTTTATTTTTAAGAGGCATCAGCATCTTTCTGTGCCCCTATGGTCCTGAAAAGGACCCGCTGCAGCCGACAAACAGCTGATTAAGTGATGTTGGCAGGCAGCGTTTTTAAGGGAAAATCCTTTGAAATAAGAGTGCCTTCTGATTTTGAAAGCTATTGAAACCTGTTTTAAACTTTCCAATGATCCTGGTGAGGAATGCATGTCTAGTCTAAATGACAGGCTGAGCAAAAACTGGGGACTCTTGGGAGGAGCTCCAAGGAGGAGGAGGAGTGTCCTCAGAAATCAGCTAGCCTATCAAATGATAGATGGAGCACTTCCCATCCCTGGATGTTCAGAACAGTTCTCAGGAGAAGAGAAAGAACTGGAGAAGATAACAAAATACAAAGACATAGAAATAGAACGACTATGGCAAAGGCAAGCAAGGGTAGTACCAATAACTAATAGGTGCCTTGGGTACAGTCCCAAAACAATTGGAGCACCACTTGAACACCCTAGGCATTGACAAATTTGCCATTAGTCAATTGCAGAAGGCAGCTTTGCTTGGAACATCTTTCATCCTATGTGTGTAACACCATCAAACATCCATATTTGCCAATCCCAGGTCCTTGGAAAGGACTCGATAGGTAGACAAAAATGCCAAACCCTGTCTGAATATCTGCCTGGCTGTGCGATGAATAATAATATAACAATAATAATAACAACAGCAGCAACCCTGGCTAGAAAGACCAGAAAATGACAATGAATCATTAACAGACACTTATCTATGAAGGAAAATGTGTAGGCGTGGAGTGTTGCAAGTTCATCAGATGGTTGAAGAAAAAGGGGGCTTTGGGAGGATATCTGAAGGATAATGAAGAAGATGCATTGAAGTTACTATATGAGGAAGGCTTACTGACTACTGGAGAGACCAAACTTGCCTACAAGAAAGACCAAATGAAGAACGGAATGGAGCCATGGAAAGACAAAGCATTGCATGGCCAATACAGAAAAAATAAACCCAGGGAAAACAGGTTATTATCAAGTCTTGGTAATGGCTAAGAGCAGGAAAGTTGAAGAAAAGAAAAAGCTGCTAGTTCTGGTTGCATAAGACCAAGTTTTAAGAAGAAATGCATATTGTCAATAAAAAAGATAAAAACTGGACGTGGCAGTACCTGGAGACAGCATAATAGAAGGGAAAGAAATGGAGAAAATCACAATATAAAGACTCTAAATAGAAATAGAACGACTGTGGCAGAAGCAAGCAAAGGTAGTCCCAATAATAATAGGTGCCTTGGTGCAATCCCAAAACAACTGGAGCACTACTTGAACATGATTGGCATTGACAAATTCACCACCAGTCAATTGCAAAAAACAGTTTTACTTAGAACAGCTTACATCCCGCAATGATATCTGTAACACTATCAAACATCCATGTCTGTGTTTCTCAGGTCCTTCGACAGGACTCAGTAGATAGACCATAGTGCCAATTCCGGTCTGAACTCGTCTGACTGTATGATGAACCACAACAAAAATTATTATTATTATTATTATTATTATTATTATTATTATTATTATTATTTGTTGTTTTGTTGTTATATTATTATTATTATTATTATTATTATTATTATTATTATTATTATATTGTTGCAATGTAATTACTGTAATAAATGACCATGTAGTAGCACCGAAATATGTGAAAAAGGGATTTGATAACCTGCTTCTTAAAGGACTGGAACTGTAGTTGTGATAATTTAAGTTAGATAACTTATTCTAAATTTATGTCAGATAGCTTGCTAAACATATGCAATAATTTATTATGTAGGAAGATATTGTTAATGAGAAAGCATCCTATTCACTCTTTAATTGTTTTTCCTTTATTTCATATTCAGGTCACTAAAATTGACCAAAGAGACAGTGAAGAGCCAACAATAATGCACAGATTTCAGCTCTCTTCTCTTAATCCTCAGGAACGAATTAATTATTATCAGCTAATTGAAGAACTTGGTAGGTGATTCACAGAATTTTTGTATCCTGATTGTTGTATCCTGATTCTGTTTCGGTATTTCTCATAGAGACATTTTGAATCATGTTTCTTTGAACTGTTATACTCAATAACTCCTAAATTCCTAAATTTGCTTTTCCCACAGAAGGAATTCCATTTTAATTTAAAATAACAATACAAAAATATATTCTTTAGGGGGAGTGGTGCTGGAGAAGCAATGCTTTGATTTGAGCTGCACACATACGATTGTGGGACAGCCTCTTCGCAATGAGAAATTCTTAGCATCAATGGCAGCAGGAAAATGGGTGCTTCATCGTTCCTATTTGGAAGCATGCAGAGCAGCACACAGCTTTGTAAAGGTATTCAGCATGTTTCTTCAAAAGACAACATGTTTTTTCAAAAGACGATTGGACTTTGTTTTTCCTTTTTTTTTTTGCATAAAGCTTTTTATTTTATAACATAAAAATTCAATTATTGGTTAAACTGTGTTGAAATAGTTTTAGGAAATAATCATCAAAGTGTTTACAACAATGTTCATTACATTGATATTCATTCTATCATAATGATCATAATAATAATACTGATATTTGCTTATCCATTTTAACAAGCCTCTTTTTGTCATAGTTCCTTTTCTTATAGTTCCATGTTTCTAACTTTGCTTTTTGTCAGCTAACCGCTGATAAAATGAGTCCCAAGTCAAAAAGTATTCAGTTTCTTCCTTTTCCTTCATTATAAGTGTTTATCTATTTCTGCACATTCTAATATTTTTTTAATCACATTTTCATCTGTAGGGGTCTCTTCACTTTTCCATTGTTGTGCAAATACAATTCTGGCTGTAGTCAGTACATGTAAAATTAAATATGTATTGTATTGTTATACTTATCTGGTAACATGCCCAACAAAAATATTTCTGGTTTTAAATCAATATGTTGCTTTATCATTTTTCCCAAGCATGTATGTATTTTTGTCCAATATTTTTTTTTTGCTTTGGGGCATGTCCACTACATATGATAATACAAATCCGGTATCTGATGGCATTTCCTTTTTTAAAAAAAATACATTTTATTGGTTTTACAATTAAAACAGACCAACAAGACATACATAAATGTAAGAGAGAGAAAGAAAAGAAGAAGAAAATAGAAAGAAAAAGATAGAAAACAATTAAAAACATTTTCATCTTCAACAGTTTGTGAGACCTCCTTTTTATCCTTATTTTATGCCATATACGCACTTAAGCCTTACATATATCTGTATATCACTACTACGATTCTATCCTATCTTTTTTTGCATTTTAGTGTGAAATCTATCTTTGGTCTATCCATTTGTACCAGCGTTCCAGCTGTTGTAGTATATTGAAGTGTCTTTATCTTTTAATGCCAAGGTTAATTTGTCCATTTCTGCACAACTTGAAATTTTTTGAATAATCATCTCCTCTGATAGAACATGAGCCTGTTTCCAACATTGTGCAAAAGCCAATCTGGCCGCTGTCAAAATATGTATTATTATTTCACTTTTTTTGGTATTTGTTTATCAAAGATTCCTAATAAAAAGAATTCTGGTTTGAATTCGATCTGTTCTCTTGTCATTTCCTCCAGCCAATTTCTAATTTTCTGCCAATATTTTTGAGCTTCTGTACAAGACCACCACATATGGAAGAAAGTTCCCTCTTTTTTTTTTGCATTTCCAGCAATTCGGACTCATATTGGGATGCATCTTCGCTAATCTCAAAGGAGGAAGGTGCCAATCTGATGGCATTTCCAATATCTAGCAGACATATCATTAAACATCCTTGCCAATCTTGAGGGTGCAAAATGCCATATAAAGATTTTCTTTATATGCAGTTGACATCGTTAATTTATAATTTCTATCCCACAGTTTCTGCCACTTATCTAATTCTATTGTATAACCAACAATTTTAACCCATACTATCATCTCCTTTACTTGCTCGCCTTCCATCTTGATACTTAATAAATAGCTATATATTTTCTTTATTAGCTTTTCATCTGTCCCTGTTAATATTTGATCTAATTCTGTCAATTCTTTATGAAAATGCATCTTTATAAAATGCATTTTAGCATCCTTCTCTATCGAGATTGTTGTTCTGACCAAGGTTTCCTGAGACACCAACGAACACATATAAAATCTGAAACTCTTTTATTTTAGTTCATTGACTGTGAATTATCGTCATTCATAGCCCGGAATGAGTCTTAACTGGTTATAATTAGTCCCAGGGACATCTGCCAAAGTTCTTCCTAAGGCATCTAATAAGAACGCACCTTATCTGATTTGAAGTGCTGCCAACAACTAAAGTCCCAATTAGTCTTTTAAAACCAAAACAGAACAAATTCACCAGAGCTTTCAGAGTCCAAATGGATCACAGCAAACGACGTTGCTTCCTGCAAAGGTTTTCCTACCTTTGCACTTCCTTTATACCTTATAGGAGGGGCAATCACCTTCAAGCCTTACTCCCAAGTCATCCTTTTTGTCTTAGCTGCTCTTGCCTTTTAGCAGCTCTGGCACACGCGTGCTGTAAACAGGCTCCCCTTGTTCTTCTGCCTCATTGCTGCCAGATTCTGGAGGCTCCAGAGTCACCACACAACTCCCAGATGGTCCTGGCCCCATCTCTTCGTCAGATGCAGGACCCTCTGAGTCCTCCAGACTCCCGGACTGGTCCCTGTTCTTCCCCATTGTCTGATTCTGCTGCTGTCTGCACAGGCTACTGGCAAACCATAACAATTGTATCTGCACTTGTGGCTACCATGCATGCTATGTCAATCTCTTGACTACTCAGTTCGTCCTTAAGTTTTAAGTCCTCCTTTTCATTCAAAATATCTTTACATCTGGTAATATTTTCCATATTAATTACATTTGGGTGAATCAGCGCCTCCATTGTGGAGAGCCAGACTGGTATTTTCAAATAGTGTTGTTCTTTAATTTCCCCCCCATACTGATAATGCATTTCTAATGTAATGTCTTTGGCAATAACTATGTAGCTTATTTTCCCCTTACCATAAAAAGGCATGCCAACTCAATTGGAGGTCATGTCCCTCCAAAGTCAATAGTCCTTTGCACCTCAGACCAATCCATTCTTTCACCCATGTAAATACCTAGGCCTGGTAATACAACTCCCAATCTGGCAACTCAAAGCTCCCTCTGTTTTTAGAATCTTGCAGCATTTTCAAACTTATTCTTGCTTTTTTTCCCTTGCCAAATAAATCTTAATATTGTTTATTTAATTCTTCAAAATATTTTTTCCAGCTTTATCGGTATTATTTGAAACAGATATAATAGCCTTGGTAAAATGTTCTTTTTTATAATAGCTATTCTTCCTGTCAACAACAATTGCAAGGTTTTCCACTTCTCCAAATCTGTTTTAATTTGTTGAATCAGTTTATAGTAATTATCTTCTTTAATAGTTGCACAACTTGCCATTAGTTGGATTCCTAGGTATTTAACTTTCTTGACTATCTGAATATCTATCTTCTTCATTAAGTCTTTTTTCTGTGTATCTATAAAAATTTTAATTAAAATTTTAGGTTTTTTTTCTTTATTTTCAATCCTGCAACTTCGCCATATTCTTCTTTTTTTTTTTATTAATGTGGGTCCAGTTTCCAGGATGAAAACCAAATCATCTGTGAATGCTTGTAGCTTATATTTTTCTTTTTTATTTCCATATCTTTAATTTATTTGTCTTGTCTAATATTTCTATTTAATACTCCCAGTGTCAATATGAATAGTAGAGGGGAAGTGGACATCCTTGTCATTCCTTTTTTTATATTAAAGTTCTCTATCCTATCTCCATTTACCATCACCTTTGCTGTTTGCTTATGATATATTGCCTTAATCATGTTGATGAATTTCTCACCAAAGTCCATAAATTTTAGTTGTAATAACATAAATTGCCAATTTACATTGTCAAATACTTTCTATGCAGCTAAGAAAATTAACACCATTTGCTTTCCAGGATGTGCTTCATACTATTCCAGTGTGCTTAAGATCATTCTCATGTTATTTTAAATTTGTCTCTTGAGTAAAATCTATTCTGATCTGAATGTATAAATTCATTTTACCTTTATTAATTCATGCAACTGAGACAATATTCTTTTCATTCTCTGAGAGAATCACTTCCACACAGAAGATATATACTAACTTTTGGGGAATATATTATTTTTCATTACCTGATTTGTAACTTCTAATGTATTAGGATTGTATGTTGTGATGCCATGAGTTCCAACTGAAAAGACTCGTTTATACCTATATTAGCATGAGAAACAAGGATTTTGATTTACATGAAAATATACAGAATGTTACCTTTATTATTATCTTTACTTCTAGACTATATAAAAATATACAGCTTATTTTTATGTTCTATATTTATTAAGTTTTGCTGCTAAGATTCATAATCTTATCAAAACCAGTTTGATGCAGTGTTAAATGCTGGCCTAGAAACTAGAGTTCTAATACTGTCTCAGGCATGAAAGCTAGCTGGGTGACTTCGGGCCATTCATTCATTCTATCTCAGCTCACCTCACCTCACAGAACTGTTATGGAAAAAATAGGAGGAAAGAGAATTATATGTTTGCTGCCTTGAGTTTCTTATAAAGTAATAAAGGTAGGTTAAAAATCTAATGAGCAAAAATATATTATGATATAGAAATTATACAATATTAAAATTATCACATTTATTTTATAGTAAGTATATACTATAATAGTAATTACAATATGGCCTGTTTTCACTTAAGATAATATGTGAATCTACCCACAACTTAATTTTATTTCCAAACTAGGGCACTATAGTTTATTCAACAATAGGAAACGGGTGGGATGCAAATATTTTTTCTACCAGTTCTGTAGGCGTAGCTAGGTGTGGCCATGTGATTGGGTAGGCGTGGCTTCTTTTTTGCAGCAGCACCAGCATCCCCCGCGCACCCCCTTTTGCCTCCTGGGCCTCAGGGAAGCCTCCTGGGCGCAGCAGTAAGACAGCGAGGGGGATCCTGGTACAGCTGATCGTCAGAACAGCTGATTGTCGAGAGAGAGAAAAGAAATACTGTAAGGAGACTGGGCTGGGTGTCTCTCTGCTATTATTGAGGCGTATATTTTATAATCGGCATTCAATAAAGATATAGGTCTATACAGTCATGCGATTCAACCAGTGTAATAATTGGTTCGGTGAGAGAGCATGTGCTTTGCAAAGTTTTTTAAAAAGCCCATTTCAGCTCTAATTCTTACCTCCTACTGCAGCCCCATTGAATAAAACAGCTGAGGTGCGGCAAACCACTCTGTCATGTGAATCAGCTGTGCTTTAAAACAATGAAATAAAGCACAGGAAAGAGCAGGGGCAGGGCCAAATGCTCACTGGAACTACTGGTTCCCCCGAACCAGTCCGAACTGGTAGAATCCCACCCCTGGCTCTATAGTTTTTTATCTGCATTAAGTCTAAATCTTCCTTTGGAATTAGGGTAATATTTGCTTCCATCCACAAATTTGGTACCTTCGCTTCTAAGAATACTTTGTTTTAGACTTCTAACATTGGAGGGTCTAAAGTATCTCATAAATATTTATAAAGTTCTGCCGATAGCCCATCTGGTCCTAGTGTTTTATTATTCTTTTGCCTCTTAATCGCTTCTGTTAATTCCATCATTGATATTCATTTCTTTAACATGACTTTCATTGTTTCAGGTATATTAGGTAATTCAGCTTTTTCCAAATATTGTTTTATTATCTCTTCTGGAATTTTCTGCTGATCATACAGCTTCTCATAATAATTTTGAATTATTATTATTTTTTGGTGATTGTTTTGGTAGTGGAGAACTCCTTTCTCATCTGCCAATCAAGGTATCAGTTTCTTCTCTTTCTCTTTTTTCAGCTTATATGCCAACCATCTTCTTGGATTATTTGCATTTTCAAAGAAATTCTATTTAAAACGTTTTAATTTTTTGTGCCAATTCTTTATCAAGTAGATTCAATTTATGTTTGATTAATTCCATTTGATTTTTTAAATTCTTTTTTGTGGTTCTTTCTGTAATTCTAATTCTAGTCTTTTGTATTATTTTAGGTACTTCAGTTTTTTCTAAATATTGTTTTATTATCTCTTCTGGAATTTTCTCCTGGTCATACAGCTTCTACACTGAGTCGACAGGAGAATCCAGATTGGGTAGTCTCTTGTCTCTTTGCTCTTCAGACTGAGTTGAATTCTGAAGACACACCTCCCTGGTAACAGTCACATTTTCAACTCAGTCTCAGCAAACAGATATAATATTTTTGGCAATATGTTTGTTTTGATTGTCGCTATTCTCCCTGTTAAAGATAATTGTAAATTTTTTCATTTTTCCAAATCTGTAGCAATCTGTTGTTGTAATCTATCATAGTTATATCCTCTTTAAGAGTTCCACATCTAGCGGTCATTTGCATCCCTAAATATTTCATTTTTTTATGATTTGGATCTGTAGTTGTCCATTAATCTTTTGTTTTGTTTTTCTATCATATTTTTCACCCAAAATTTTTTTTTTCTTTGTTTATTTTCAGTCCTGCAACTTCACCATATTCTTCTATTTTTTTTGATCAACTTAGGATCTGTTTCCATTGGTTCTTCTAATATAAAAACCAAATCATCTGCAAAATTTATATTCTTCCTTTTTTTATTTTCATTCCCTTTATTTCTTCATTTTTTCTGATGTTTCTATTCAGTACTTCCAAAGTCAGTACAAACAACAGTGGGGATAACAGGCAACTAGTTCCTTTTTGAATATTAATATTGTCTGTCAATTCTCCACTTACCATAACTCTTGCTATTTGTTTGTTATATATCGCCTTTATTGTCTTAGTAAATCTCTCCAAAGCCCATCTCCTCCAATTGTAACAGCATAAATTGCCAATTCACATTGTCAAAGGCTTTCTGTGCATCTAAGAAAACCAATGCCATTTGATTCTCTGGGTGTGTTTCGTGGTATTCCAGTGAATTCAGTATTATTTTCATGTTATTTTTTTATTTGTCTCTTAGGCAGAAATCCATTTTGATCTGGGTGTATAAAATGAATTAAATATCTTTTAAGTCTTTCTGTCATTATTGAGGCGAATATTTTATAGTCAGCATTTAGTAAGGATGTTAGTCTATAATTTTTTATTTGTTGAGGATCGGCGTCTTCCTTTGGTATAAGAGTAACATGCCTCTGTCCATAAGTTAGGTATTTTATGTCTTGTCAGGACCTCATTCAATACTTAAGCATTGTAGTAGAAATTGATTCCTGTATTGCCTTATAGAATTCTGCTGGTAGCCCATCCGGGCTGGGAGCTTTTCGAATATTTTGTCTGTTTATCGCTTCTGTCAGTTCCATCATTGTTATTTTCTCTTCTAACATAGTCTTTATTTCAACAGGTATTTTTTGGTAATTCTGCCTCTTGCAAGTATTGCTCAACTTTTTTTTCAACTTTTTTTGAATTCTTTTTTTTTTTTCAGTTTGTATGCAAACTAACTACCTGATTTATTTGCATTTTCAAAAAAGTTCTGTTTAGCTCCCCTAATTTTTTGTGCCGGTTCTTTCTCCATTAATCCCATTCTATGTTTAGCTATATCCATTCAGTTTTTAATGTTTTTATGTTGTGGGTTATGTTGTAATTCCTTCTCCAACTTTTTATAGTCTTTTTCTAAGATCTGTTGCGTTTGTCTCTTTTTAATATTCCTTCTCCTTGTATAAGTTATAATCACACCTCTGGTACGCGCCTTCATGATGTCCCATACATTTTGTAGTGAGTTTGCCTCTGGTTTATTTTCTTTGAAGAAGAAAGCCAGTTCTTTCCCCATGTTATTGATAAATTCTTTTTCCTTCAAAATTGAATTATTTGAAGTCTATCTTGACCTTTTCTTCTGTCCCTTCCATTTGACCCATTCTCCACTGAGCCGAAGGGAGAATCCAGGATGGGTAGTCTCTAATCTCCTATCTCTGCAGACCGAGTTGAAAAACTGAGGACACACCCCCTGGTAATGGTCCCCAGTTCTGAACGACGTTGAAGCGTGTTCAGACCACTTTTTAAGGGCTCTGAATAGTTAGGATTGTAGAAGAATATTCACCCCCTGGATTAAGCTTTTTTTTCACAGAGAGGCTTAGATCAGGTTTGACAGCTAGCCGGCTTGCTGGTTTAGCACTTTCATTTTTTCGTGCCTTTTTTCCGGTTCGCAGGTTTTTTTGCTTGTTATTTTAAATTTTTGACTTTCCTTGCTAGTGGACTGGTTTTTGTTTTTGTTTTCCTAAAACTTGAGGTGACCCTGAGAATCCATGTGGCCCGGGCTGGGGCAGGAGTCGGCGTCTTATTTAACTTGCCTCCTCCCGATCAACTTTCCTTGCCTGGGACGAGCCGCAGCTGCTGCTAAGCGCTTCTGTTCTTTTCGGCGGCAGCAGCCATTTATTTCATTTGGGGACAATCTTGCAGTTCGTCTCCAGGATTGTCCCTTGGGGAGTGGTTCTGGCCATCGGGATTAAATCCTAACCCACCTACCCCCCATCCAGTCCCCAGAGCACCGTGGCAGCTGTGAGATGTTTGAGTCTGCCTGATAATTGCGGTGCAGCCAGCGCCAGGCTCGCAAGCCTCTGACCTGCCAGGGCTTGCTGCAATTCAAAGAGGCAGCCTTTTTTTGCAACTTTTTTTCCTTGGCTTTTGAATTGCGGGGCTGGGCTGAGCTCACCACTTTGGGTCACACTAGCCTCCTGAAGTGGACAGCTACTGCGGCTGTAGCTGACAGCTTAGGATGAATATTATTATTTTTTTACTTCTTTCTCCCTTTCTCTGCCCTGTCAAGTGATAGTTATTTTTGACAGGCTCAAAGATGGCCACCAAGGGAGCTGATCAAGAATTGTCAGTTCCTCAGCAGGGTAGAGAGAAGGCTGTAAAGGGATCTCCTAAGCCCAGGTCTGCTGGTCTAGAGGCAGCAGCTAGGATTAGAGCCAGGGCTCTAGCCCCTAAGAGATCCTCTAAGGCTGAGGATAGACAGGCCAGGCGTAGACAAAAAGCCATAGACAAACAGTTTGACAGGGCAGTGAGAGATTCCAGGATGGCTGAATAAAGAGCCACCCCTTCAGTTTGAACTTTGCCTCCTCAAAATGACAGGCAGCCAGACCAACTGGCAGATAGGCAGTATATGATGGCCTGGTCTCCTGGGGGCTCAAGTACCCACGATTTGCAGGGTAACCTCCAAATCAGGGCTGAGACCTCTCACAATTTTTCTGAGCCGCCTTAGGGGATCTTGGTGGTGGCACCTGCAGACCAAGTCTCTAGTGGAGCCAGACCTGTGCCTGCAGCCACCTTTACACCTACAGCAGCTGGCTTACGACCGGAGGAGACCCAGATGCAAGAAATGCCATCCTTCATGAGAGCCTGGATCTCCCAGACAATAAGACAGGAATTGCAGGCAGATGTCAACCAGTTGCGCCAGCTGTCTTATTTGGAATCTAGCAGAGGAGTCCTGCAGGGGCAGGGGCAGGCTTCTGCTGAACAGCAGGTCCACTTCAGAGAGCGCTTGGCCTCCCCTTCAGAAAGCAGCCAAATTTATGGCTCTGAGAGGGACCTCCTTCCAGAAAGGGATTTTTCGGATGAGGAGTCGGAGGTAGCAGGTCCCCCCTTCTTTAAGGGCCTTTTCCAGCCGGCTCTTTTCAAGACTCTGCTGGTTAAGGCCAAGAGCACAGCTCATCTCAAAAAGGACACGGTCACTCGGGACCTTCCCACCTAAGGAGAGGATCAGGAGGATTTCCTGTTCACTGAGAAAGCATCTGGGGTGGATTCTGTACCTGTGCCCCAGATGTTTCTGAACCTGATCAAAAAGCAGTGGGAGTCCCCTGGGATGTACACTTGCCCCAGTGCGTCTGAGTCTACCTTATTTAATGTGGACAAAGACCTGCTGGACATTATGGAAGTGCCAAAGGTAGATGGCCCAGTGGTAGCCCTAGCTTCCTCATCTGTCATCCCACCTGATGCGGAGGATGTTCTAAAGACAGAGGACCGGAAGGAGGAGATGGCGCTCCAGAGAGCTCATCAAGCTGACTCCTGGGCCATCAGAGCATCAACGACTTCATCTTTTTTTACTCGGGCCTCTTTGCGGTGGCTGAGGCAGCTACAGGACAGAATCCCACCTGAGGATCTCAGGGTGCATCAGGACCTGAATAAGATTATAGCTGCGGCTCAATTGACTGCTGATGCCATGCTCACGTCAGCCAAATTTTCTTCCAGAGCCATGGCCTCTTCCATAACAGCACACAGGCTTCTCTGGCTAAGAAATTGGCAGGTGGACATCAGAACCAAATGGAAGCTGGCGTCGGCTCCCTTTAAGAGAGAAAGGCTTTTTGGGGAAGCCCTGATCCCTTTTTGATGGAAACCAGGGACAAGCTAAAGATCCTGCCCTCCCCGGGGAGGCGCTTTGATTACAGGTCTCATCCCTACTACAGGAAACCCTCCTTTAAACGGGGAAGCTGGGGCAGGCTTTCCCTGTCAAAGTAGGCCCTTTTTCCAGAGATCCTCCTCTCAGGCCGATAGACAGGCCTTTGCTGCCAGAGGGCGTCAGAGGCAAGAAGGCAGAAGGTCCTTTAGGGGTTCCAACAGACCCTTCAGGCACAACAAGTGACGCCCGAGCCTCATTCCACATAGGGGGCCGTCTGGGACTGTTCTGGCAGAGGTGGGAACAGACCACAACGGATGTTTGGATCCTGTCAACCTTATGTTCAGGTCTCCCTCTAGAGTTTCTCTCCCCCCCCCCCCAAGAGCCTTTGTGTGCTGCCCCGTCTCCAGGGACCCCTCAAAGAGGGATCTCATGGAATCAGCGATCCACCATCTGCTGGACATTCAGGCCATCCAGCCGGTTCCGGTGGACCAGGAGAGACAGGGTTTCTATTCAATGTTGTTTGTGATTCCAAAGGGCTCGGGGTGGTGGTGGCGAGCAATCCTCAACCTGAAAGGGCTCAACAAACATCTAATCTACCGAAGGTTCAAGATGCACTCCCTCCACTCCATTCTAGAGGGACTGCGGGAGGGAGATTTTTTGGGCCTCGGTAGACTTAACAGAGGCCTACCTCCATGTGTCCATACACCCCAACCACCGTCAATTCCTGAGGTTTTGCTATGGCGGCCACCTTTTTCTTTTTTAAAACAAATTTTATTGATTTTAACAACAAACAAACAAAACAAAACATCATTAAACATTAAAAACATAAAACCTCTTTTTTACAAAGCAGATAACACATTATTTTATATCACATTTTTCTAATTTATCCCATTTCCATATAGACACATAAATTCCCTTTAACAAATTTCACATTGTTTCTCTTTACTCTTATTCAATAACATTTCTTTTCTAGTTTATCTGCTATTCAATCATCACATTTATATTTTCCTCTGACTTTTTTTTAAAAAACAACAACAAATTTTATTGACTTTACAAAGCATACAAACAATCAAGGCATATTAACATAAAGAATCTTTCTGGAAGAATCAGTAAAACGTGCCAGATGTAATATGTATATTTACATTATCTACTCATCATATCTTCTCCCGATTTCTCCTTTTCATTCTATTGTCCAGATTATATTTCTTACTAGTCAAAATTTTTGCCTTTTAAAAAACAATACACAAACAAACATAACATAGAACATAAAAAAACATCATTTCTGAAAGCTGCTTAATCCCGGGTTGAAACTCTTCGCACAGACACAAATTCAAAAATCATATTTACTTTATATGTCATTCCATATCTTATTGCCATTTTCAATTTTTTGTATAGCTTCTTCCCTCTTTTATCTTTCTTAGTTTTATTTTGTTTATCTTATCTCAATACAATTCATAATACTTATCATTCTTTGTCTGTTCTTTTCCAGTTATCCATTCATCTTTTTTCTTTAGATATACTTCTCCTGTACACTAAATGGAGTAACGCCTTTGACTCTTTTCCCTAACTTAATAAAGCTTAATATAACACTTAATTTATATTGAGATTCTGGTTAGTACATTCTAAAATTACACAATAAACTTTATAAAAAAAGCAAGTACACTGCAATTACAAAATGAAAGCCTATAACCCACCATAAATACCATAAAAGAGCTAATCATATATGCTAATACACATTTTACTCTAAATACACATATAAAAACACACTTTTATGTACCTTCCAGGATCCCTTTTTCAATTAAATTTACCCATTGTCTCTAAATAGATTTTGTTTCTTTAAATCTTGCTTCCCACCATTAAGGTTTTCCATCCCCTCCTTTCTCTCTTGTTTATTTTTCTCCTTGCCTTTCTTACCCCATTGTCTCTCCTCCTCCCTTTTCTTCTTCTGCTTATCCCCTTTCTGTTGTTTTCTAACCTTATATCCACCTTTCATCTCATTTTTCTCTTTTTGGATTGTTTTCTCTGCCCTTAAAATCCCCCTTTTCTTTTCCTCTTCCTCCTCCCCAAAGAAAACCCATTGCTCATCCAAAATGGCTTCTTCTTCTTCTTTGTTCCAATCGTCCTGTTGCGTAGTCATTTTTTCATAAGTACATACCGCCATTTCTAAAAATTGAAAAAGGGTGCCCAAAGTATCTTTTCCATCTTGCTCTTCTTTCTTATATTTTTGGTATTGAGTTTTTAATTCATCCAAAAGCAATGCCATCATGAAGAGAAAGGCTTCTTCAAAAACAACCACCCAAGTATTTTTAATCAAGAGTAATTCCAAAGAAATTCCAAAGTCACTAAAAGATCCAGATAAACTATTTCTTTCAATACTTTTTTTTTTACCTTCTTCAATTTCTCTTTCTGGGGTTACCGATTAATCAAAAGGTTCCCATTAAAATGTATCTTTCTTTAAAGTTCTAGGCAATCTCCTCCTTTTTCAAGCTCTGCTCCAAAAAGTTTTTTTTCCTCTCCCCCCACTTACAACAGCAATTTCCCTCTAAACGCTCAGAAATCCATACCTCCAATGCAGGCTTTCCAATTTCTGAAGATGTTAAGTCCAAAGTCCTTTCTCTCACAATTTTCAAGTTAAAATACCTTCGGTGCCCAGTATTTTCCAGTTCTGCCTTTAGTGTTTCTGTGGGGTGGGAGAGTAAATAGAGAAAAAGTTTTCCCTTGGCAGCTTTCTCCGCCGCTTTTCTCTTCTTAGGGATACAATGTATCTTTCAGGCAATAAACAATTCCACTCCAGGTTTTAGAAGTTGCTATTTTCCCGGCTCAGCCAGCACTTTCACTTCTGAATCTTCTTTCTCCTTCTTCCTCCAGCACAATCTTTTCCAGCTGCCGGCTTCTTTATGGCGGCCATCACTGACCGCCGCTCCACCGCCTTGAGAAAAGGAGGTTAAGCTGGGTGAGGAGGGGGTCTGCGACACCCCCAAACCCCTTCCCAGATCCTCCCTATCTTCGGCTGCCTCTACAGGGCAGCCTTATCCTCCAGATCCGTCTGGATCGGAGGCACCAAGACGGCGAGCACAGCAGGGATCGCGGAGAGACGCAAATCCCTGCTGTCGCCGAAGCCTGGCAACCCGAAAGTCCCGGCGGCCACCATTTTCAATACACGGCTCTCCCGTTCGGCCTGTCATCAGCCCCTCGGACTTTTACCAAGCTCTTGGCAGCTCTAGCGGCACACCTTAGAGCCTTACCCATAAGGATCCAATGCTATATGAACAACATCCTGATAGCATCCTCTTCCAGACCCCAGGCGGAGGAGGATCTGATGTCGACAATCAGGATTCTTAGAGAGAACGGGTTCTCGATAAACCTGGACAAATGCCACCTAGTACCATTGACTCGGATCTTGCATTTGGGGGCCATTATAGACACCTTGGCCGGACAGGTTTTTCTCTCACAGGAGCATCGAGACAGTATCAGGGAAGTCATGTCACTGATCCTGTCTTCCAGAGAGGCGCCTATCATCTCAACTTCTCCGCAAAATGATATCGTGCATCGGGATTGTCCCATGAGCCCGCTTCCACGCCCGAACTCTTCAGTGGTTCCTGCTCCTTTACCAGAGGACGAGCAGGGGCGACTCTCCAAGGAGGGTTCGCGTCGCCTTGCCAGTTCTTCGTTCCCTCCATTGGTGGCAGTCCTGAGCCATGGATCAGGGATGCTTGTACAGGGAACCCCAGAGGATTACCATCACTACCGATGCCATGGGTTATGGCATCTATGGTTGGGGGTCCCACTTGGGAGCCCAGGTCACCCAGGGGAGGTGGTCACGAGAGTAGCTCGCCCACAACATAAATTGGCTAGAGCTCAGGACTGCCCGCTTAGTGCTCAAGGATCTAAGGCAAGAGGTGGTGGGGAGACATGTGCTTCTCCTCACGGACAATGTGGCTACCAAGGCCCACATAAACCGGCAGGGGGGCATATGCTCTAGATCTCTAATGCAGGAAGCAACTCAATTGTGCAGGTGGGCAGAGAGAAACCTGTTGTCCCTACGAGCAGAACATATCTCAAGAGTATCCAACGTGCAGGCAGACTGGTTGAGCAGGGCCACAGTTGACCAGTCAGAATGGCGACTGCATCCCAGTCTATTCCAGGAGATGGCGGAACGCTTCGGCCGCCTGATTCTGGATCTCTTTGCATCACCAGAGAACATGCACCTCCTGAGGTTCTTTGCTCGATTTCCTGCCCAAGGAGCAGAAGGGGTCAATGCTCTCCAGTGCAGGTGGCCCCAGGGACTATTGTATGCCTTTCCCCCCTTCCCCTTAATCCAGGGGCAATCTGGAAAGTACTGATAGAAAGGGTGGAAGTTCTGTTGGTAGCCCCTTACTGGCCCAGGCATCCTTGGTTCACCGATCGGATGGGCCTGTCAGTCACCAGACCCTGGAGAATTCCCCTGCACAAGATCTCCCTCAGCCAGGGCCTGATCAAGCACCCAGATCCAGCCTGGTTTCAGCTGACCGTCTGGCGCTTGAGTGGGGGATCCTGAAATGGGAGAAGTTTCCCACAAAGGTCATTCAGACCATCCAGGCAGCCAGAAGACCTTCCACTACCAGGATATATAACACAACGTGGAAGATTTTCTGCAGTTGGTGCACTTGTCACCAATTGGAACCCACTGGGGTTTCTGTTGCAAAGGTATTAGAGTTCCTGCAGGACAGGTTGGATAAATACCTTGAAGAGACAGGTGGCTGCCTTGGCCTCGGTGATTTTGGTCAAGGGCTCTACTACTCTGGCCCAACACCCTAGGGTGAAAGCCTTCCTTATGGGAGCCACAAATCTGAGGCCACCGGTGGTCCACCGCTACCCCACCTGGGATTTGCCTAAGGTCCTGCAGGCACTAACTTCTCCCCCATTTGAACCCTTACGTGAAGTCTGCCTTCGCCTTCTCACGTGCAAGGTGTCATTCTTGGTGGCCCTTACCTCGGCTAGGCGTATTTTGGAGTTGGCGGTCTTATCCATCAGGAAGGATCTGTGCGTATTCAATGCAGACAGGGTGGTTCTGTGGTTGGATCCTACTTTCCAGATTTGACAGTTCCCTAAGTGCCACGGCAGCTGCGAGTTGGATAAGATTGCCTAAACAGTTGAGGCACAGCCAGCACCCCATTTACAAGTTCCTCAACAAAGCTTGCTGCATTTTTAAAAAAATTTCTGGCCCCTCACTTGGGCCAGAACTGCCTCGCATAGAGGAGCGGGTCTGAGCTGACAGCTGGCCCTTAGGTCGTGTTTGCCACCCTGGGCTGCATGGAACTGCTTAAAGAGATCACAGTCCATTTGGTTTTTTCTTCAAAACTTTTTGTCCCTTGCTTTTGGTTTGGTGTGCACAAAATGGATATTATAGAAACCTCTCATGAAGTGACAGTTTCTCAGCAATCTAGAGACAGAGCTGTCAAAGGTTCAGCTAAGCCCAGGTCAGCTGTCTTGGAGGCTGCAGCCAAGATTAGGGTCAGGGCTCTCGCTCCTAAGAAGCCGACCAGGGCTGAGGAGAAAGAGGCTACTTGAAGGCAGAGAGCCTTAGATAAGGAATTTGACAATGGTCTTAAAGGCTCCAAGATGGTTGACATCTCCCTTTTGCGCCATTTTCTGAGGAGGGCTCACAGCAGAAGCAGTCTGGCTTCCACGGCAGCATCTTTCTGCACTCAAGCTTCTTTGCGTTGACTTTGGCAGCTGCAGGGAAGAATCCCAACAGAGGAGGTTCAAGTATACCAGGACATCAATTAAATCATCGCAGCTGCCAAATTTACTGCAGGTGCCATGCTGACTGCCACCAAGTTTTCTTCACAAGCCATTGCTTCTTTGGTAACGGCTCGTCAAATTTTATGGCTCTGCAATTGGAAGTGGGACGCCAAAAACAAATGGAAGCTGGATTCAGCCCCCTTTAAAGTGGAGAAGCTATTTGGGGAATCTCTGGAAACATTTTTAGCGGAGACCAGAGACAAGCAGAAGATCCTTCCATACCAGGGAAGACGAGCTGACTACCATCCCTTACCTTATTTTCAGAAGCCTTTCATTCAGCAGGGGGAGGCTGGGCTAGCTTGCCCAGACAGCAAAGGCTGTTTTTTCTTAGGCCCACCTCCCAGGCCAACAGACCGGCATTTGGAACCAGAGGCCGACAGCAGCCACAGAGCAAACGTTCCTTTTGTGGCAGCAGTGTAGGGCCTTAAAAGACATCCAAAGTGATGTCAGGGTTCATCCTCCCATGGGGGGCCATCTTGGTCTCTCGCACAGAGGTGGGAAGAGACCACGACAGACGTCTGGATCAGGGATACAATAGGATCGGGGCTTTCTCTTGAATTTCTCTCCTCACCCCCAAGGTTTTTTATCTGCTGCCCTGTCTCCAGAGACCCAGCAAAGAGGGTCCTCATGGAATTGGAAATCCAGCATTTGCTGGACATTAAGGCCATCTAGTTGGTTTCAGCGGACCAAAGGGGACAGGGGTTTTATTTGATGTTCATCATCCCAAAGGCCTTGTGGGGGTGGAGAGCAATTCTGAATTTCAAGGGACTCAACAGGCAGATTCAAGATACACTCCCTCCATTCCATTCTGAAAGGTATTTGGGAGGAAGATTTCTGGACTTCTGTAGACTTGACGGAGGCTTATTTCCATGCGCTTGTTCATCCAAGCCACCCACAGTTCCTGAGGTTTTGTTATGCTGGATGCCATTTCCAATACACAGCCCTTCCATTCGGACTGTCATCTGCCCCACGGACATTTACCAAGCTCCTGGTGGCTGTGGCAGCGTACCTCAGGACTTTACCCATCTGGATCCAGTGCTACTTTGACAACATTCTGATCAAGCCCTCCTCATGCCTCTGAGCAGAAGAGGATTTGCGTATGACAATCTGGGAGCACAGATTCTCTATCAACCTGGACAAATGCCATCTAGTCCCCTCAACCCGACTCTTACACTTGGGGGTGATTATAGATACCTTTACTGGACAGGTTTTCCTCTCCCACGAGCAATGGGACAGCATCAAGCCTTGACAGACCAGATTCTGTCCACCAGAGGGGCTCCTCTCACCTTGCTGTATCAGCTCCTGGGCAAAATGATCTCCTGTATTACCATAGTCCCCTGGGCACAGTTCCATGCCAGGGCCCTGCAGTGGTTTCTGCTCCCTTATTAAAGAGCAGGCCGGGGCAACTCAGCAGCGAGGGTGTGGGTACCACCAAATTTCTTCTCTTTCCAATGGTGGCAGTCCCGGGCCATCGGCCAGGGTTGTTTCTACAAGGAACCACAAAGATTGACCACAACTGTCGGCAGCCTGTTCAGCTGGAGGGCCCACTTTGGCCTCAGGTTAGCATGCCCTCCTCACAGACAATGTGGCCACCAAGGCCCACATAAATCAACAGGGGGGCACTCGATCCAAGTCCCTCATGCAGGAAGCGACCCAACTGTGCCTTTGGGCAGAGAGACCCTTCTATCAATATTGGCAGAGCACATCTCAGGACTCTTGAATGTGGAGGCAGTCTGGCTCAGCAGGGTCACAGTCAACCAGTGACGCCTGCATCCCAGTCTGTTCAAGGAGCTTTCGGAGCGGTTCGGCCATCCGTTGCTGGACTCTTTGCCTTTCCATCAAACACCCAACTTCCAAGATTTTTTGTAAGGTTTCCAGCACCAGGGGCGGAAGGGGTCAACACACTAGGCTACCCGTGGCCCCAGGGCCTGTGGTACGCCTTTCCCCCTCTTCCCGATTCCAAAAACCATCAGGAAGGTGCTGTCAGAGAGGGTGAAGGTTTTGCTGTTAGCTCTACACTGGCTCATGGTTTCTTGTGTAGTTTTTCATAAAAATCTCTGCTGTTATTGCCTCCTGAGTAAATCTCACATGTACCTCTCAAGGAAGTTTATTCGTTGATGCATATCTTGTATATACTCTGAACATTTCATCTATCTAAGCAAGCCTATCCTGTTTATCCATCTCTAAGGCATCTGCCAACAGTTCTGCCATTATCTCTGCAGGATTTTTGCCTTTTTCTTCCTCAGTGATCTGGAACCTCAACTTTATCCATCTTGAATGTAATTACTGTTCTCTCAAGTTCCTTATCTGTCTGTGTAAGTCTATGGTCCATCTCTTCCACTTTTTTCCTGTTTGCTCTGATTTCTATTTTCTGGATCTGTTCATTTTTGGTTATTGTTGGATATTCTCCATTTTATCATCCATTTTTTTCCATTCTTTCCTTCATATCTTCAAAAAAAATTGTTGTGGCTTCTTGAAGTAGTTGGAGCTTCATTTCTGCTTGCATTGTGTTCATTCTTTCCTGTTGCAACATGCTATCCAATGATTTTTGACTTGCTGGACTAAATACTGATGCTGATGGCGCAGGTGCATTTCCCCCCCAATTTACTTAAGTTTAAGGTACTTGTCATTTTGGATGATCTTAGAGCATTTAAGGAATTTAAAAGATATAATAATAATCTCATACCAATGTTTCCACAGTCCCCAACCAACCTCAGACTTTTAAAAAATATTTTCACAAATCAACCCACCACAAAATCCCCTTTTTCCTCCTTCTCTTATTCTCAGTCTCCAAGTAATTTCACACTTTTTATTGTTGTATTTCAAAAAAGATTGTTAGTCCCCAAGTTTTTCAAACACTCTTCTCTTGATAAATTTGTAATCCACATAGATCCATCAAACCCCAGAGTTCAACCACAAAGGCTCATATATTACCAAAAGTAGAATAAACTACTTTTAGTGAAGGAAGAAAATAATAATTCTCTGCTTCTGTTTATTTTTTCTGTTTAGCTTCTATATAAGTTCCAAGAGGTACACTATTTAAAAAGGCTACAATGTTTCATTCTCTGTTATCCCATATAAACAATTTGCCAATGCAGGTATTTGTAGCAAACAGATTAATCTCCAGAAGACATTCAAGGTCATCCTTTCACCTCCTCCTCCTTCATTGGGAAAGAGGGAGGATTTAATACTGCTGGGATTCAAAAGAAGCCACCTGGAGGCTGGAAAGATCTGGACGGGAGGAACCAGCTCCCCCTCAAACGGAAGAAAAGCAAAGCCCCCCCCCCCCAAATCTGGTCTCTCATTTCATATCTCCCCCAAATCAGAGGAAACCTTCCTCCTTTGCCAGATGTGGCTTCCTGGAGTTGAGGGGGGAAGGAGGATCGGGCTGGAAGCGCTAAGGAAGACGGGCTCCTAATAACCAGGCACCACCTCCCCTTCGGCCTCCATACAAAAAGACTCCCCAAGGCTAAGCTTCAGGTTTCTCCCGCCACTGCCAAGCAGAGAAGGGTCCCTCCCTGTGTGGAGGCTGAAGGGTGGGGAGGGATGTTGAGCCCAGAAAAGCTCAAGCTCTCACCTGCACAAACAGGCTGATTATTAGGAGCCCGTCTTCCTCGGTGCTCTTTTGGTCTGGGCATTTGGTCTCCCGCCCCCAATGCCAAAGGAAAGACAGCGGGGCTTCTCCTTTCCTCCTACCCTTCCCCCTGCTCCCTTTCCTCCACTCAATCCTACTTCGGGACAAAGGAGAGCGTGCTGGAAACGTGTGTTGTCATTTCCAACATGCCTTTTTCTGGCGCTGGCCTACAATTCTCATTCCTCTAAGCCTGGCTTGCTGAGGGGGGAGAGCCCTGACTGCCCCCACCATCACGGCCCCAGCCAATGCTGCGCAGGGAAGGCACAGGAAAAGAAAACGAGCAGAAACATAGCTCTCACTGGGTTGAAAGAACAGAGATCAGGGAAGGCACAGACAACAAAAACGGCGCTTTTCAAAAGCAGCAGCTTGCGTCTTCTCTTGCCTGTGCCTTTCTTGATCTCACTATGTTTCTGCTTTTTTTTCCTGTGCCTTCCCCTGGAAGCTATGGCTGGGGCCATGGGGCGGGGGGGGGGCAGCAGAGCAGAGCACTAAGAGGGACAAGAAAACTGAGGCTGACGCTCCATTCTGGATCCACCCCTCCCACCACCACCAGCCAGTACTTTTCCTGCCCTAGGCCATTCCTACAGCCTGCAGCCATCGAGGAAGAGCCCAGGCCAGGGGAGGCAAGCTGGAAGGTGCAAGAGTGTCACGCAAATGCAAGTAGCGTGGTGCTCCTGCACCTTCCAGCCATCTCCATCGCCACTTCAGCCCACTTTCAGTTAGTACAGAAAAAGCTTGGATGAAAAGTAAAACATCTACAAGAAAAAACAAAGTCCATTTGCTTTTTGAAAAAGCACCTTTGGGACTCCTGTCTACTCGGCATGATTTCAGCCCATAAACAGAACAGTAAAGAAGTAAGCAGAACTGCTGAAAGACTGAAATGCCTTGGGCTGCTATCTTTATTAAACTACAGATTAAGCCATATTGGAACTGATCTCTTAATAAAGGTATTAGGATTTCCACTGATCATTTTGATTTAATCTAAAGGCTGATGGATGTAACAGCATGGATGGTCATTTAAAAATGATAAATTATAAACTAGTAAAAGTACCATAGTTTACAGTACAACTAAGACTGGGGTTTTTCTCAATATATCCATTCACCCAAATATATATATATATTCACCCAAAGATATATCAATATAGATATCTATATCTATCGATCGATATATATATATCGATAGATATAGATATGTCTGTCTATCTATCTATCTATCTATCTATCTATCTATCTATCTATCTATCTATCTATCTATCTATCTATCTATCTATCTATCCTTTACTTCTGCTAGGAGTAATGCCCTGACCAGCATTCTATTCAGAATCCCACTGCTGAATGAAATGGGAAATACAGCATGTTTTCACCATTGTCTGTTATTCTGGAGTGGGTGTGTAAAAATAGCAAGTGATTGGGAGGGAGGAAAGCAATTGAACAAATGCCCTACATGTGATTCCATTTACTTTCTCTAGACTTAAGGAAATGTGCTGAGTTAAAAACCATTACCTTTAACTTTTAGATACAATAGTCTTGAACAAACATCAAATTTCAGTGGAAGGTTTGTTAGAAATGATAAATGGATGTGGTTGCATATAAAATTGCTATATCTATATTATGAATATGAGTAGCAAGTTGTCTGAAAAGAGATCCAATAAGTATAAATCTGAATTAGAAGTAATTGCTCTAGATTTTTGTCCAATTAAGTATCATCCTGGGCAGAGATGTTTTTATTTTTTAACAATGGCTTTCTGTTCTTGAAAGTTTGAAGTCTTATTGAAATTTGTTTGAAATATGAATAGGAAGAGTTCCTTTTCCAAAAAAGTCAAAATCATATTGGATTTGTCTATCTCATGAATCCTCAATTTACAGCATTTCGTTTGGTGACCATTCAAAGTTACAATGGTACTTTAAACAGTGACATGACCATTTTTCACAGTTACAACCATTGCAGCATCCCCATGGTCATGTGATCAAAATTTGGACACTTGGCAATCAGTTCATATTTGTTATCGTTGCTGTGTTCCAAGTTCATGTGATCCCCTTTTGCCACCTTCTGACCAACAAAGTCAATGACGAAGTTAGATTCACTTAACAACCAGCTTATTAACTTATCAACTACAGTGATTCACATAACAACTGTAGCAAGAAAGTTTGTAAAATGGAGCAAAACTCACTTAACAAATTTTTCATTTAACAACAGAAATTTTGGCTTAATTTTGGTTGTAAATTGAGGATTACCTATACTGAAAAAAATAATTTTAATGAATTGGGCTTTAAAAATTTCTACTATTTTGTACAGTTTGACATGAGAGTGATTTGTCTTTAAAATTTTGTTTGAAATTTCCTTTAAACTTGACAGAATTAAATACAGGAAATGCTCAAGTTCAGAATGTAATGGAGCCTGCCAATTACATTTGTAACCTGAGGATTCGTTGGAGTGATTCACATAAAACAAATGCTATCACTCCCTGCTTTTACTAATTGAAGGTTGTTAAGTGCACATGAGGTATCTCTGGTGGGGAAGGCCATGGAGGGGTGCCTAGCAATGGAACAGGTGATCTGCTTCAGACCACCCAAGGCCTCCACTGACCTACTGAGATATCTCAAGCTCCCTCCCCTGGGGTCTCCCACAATTGTTCCCTCTCCCATTCTGCTGTGCCAGTTCGCTTCCCTCGTGAAAATGAATCGAACTGTCTCCTCTCTAGTCTCTTTGCTTGCAGTCTTGGCATGAAAAGCATTAATAAACCAACAAGATTTTGAAGCAAAGAAATCACATTGCACCAAGACTGGAAGCTTCTGGGGGTTGTGATCTTGCACTACTATAGGTCTTTCTTCTCTGTGAACCGAGACCTGCACAAGATCTATAGCAAAAGGCCTTCCCTCCATTTGTAAAGCCTTTTGCCACAGATCTGGTACAGTCCTCAGTCTGCAGAGAACAGAGGCCTAAAATATTATAGTGCGAGATCACATGAGATCAGTAGCACAGGATATTGCACTGCTGATTTTGCACTACTTCAGGCTTCTGTTCTCTGCAAATGCATTGAAGCAAGCAAAGGAACTGACAGCTCGCTAGATCGTCCCAAGGTGAGTCTCCATAGGCCCAGAGCCTGTGGAGACCTGGCTGGGAGTGGAGGAAATAGGCAGGGCAAATCTTGCAGTACCTCTGTGGTCATTCATAAGTGTGAACAACTGCTGTGGTGCTGCAACATTCGCAATTTCAGGACTGTCATAATTACTGGGGGACGGTTATGTTGTAACTTTGAACAGTCACTAAGTGAACTGTCATAACTGGAAGATTACTTCTATCATTATAGGAGGAAGATTATGAGTGGGGAAGCACCTCTATACTTAGTGTACTGACTGGAATCAATATAGTTCAGAAGAAGTTAGCAGTTGCAGCAATGAGATGGAGAAAGACAATACAACGACGGAGAGAGCAAAATAGCTCTGCTGAGGTATTTACACAAACATCATGAGTTGTAACTTGTGGACAGAGGTATATTTCATCTAACAGAAATATTATTCCAATTTACTCAAATTATTTTTTTAATAGATGGATAGTGCATGAATTTATGATAAATAATGCTGCCAGAAAACTGCAGGAAGTAGTCCAGATAGTCGCCAGGAGTCAACTCTGACTCAAAGTGTTCACTCCCAAATAACAATTTATAGTCTTTGTACAGTCACTAGTACCAATTAAAGGAAAATATTTGTAGCTCAGGGTTGAAATGCGGGGTCCTTGGTGCTCTTTGAGCTTGGTTGTTTTCTTGAAGACATTTTCATTACTCAAACTAGCAACAACGCTGATGATGTTACCTGCAATTGAAACATCTACAAGAAAACAAGCTGAGGAACCATCAAGAGTACCCCAGTCACTACAATGTAAAATACTAGTATAACTTTAAAATACCTTGTTATACAGTAGGTAAATAAATGGCCAAATGAGAGATTTAAGAAACCTGATTCTTAACTTTGATTGGAATCCTATGGTTTCCTATCATTCTATTTGTGCGGTTTCCTTTGTGTAATTTTTCCTGTTCCTCAGACCAATCTGAAGTATCTAAATCGGGAGCTTTTGATAGTATTTCATTGCCAAATGAGGTTTAAATTACTAAGTTTCTTATGAGCTTTGTTACTTTGGTAAATTATAATCAGTGAAACACAGAGAGCTGAATGAGAGAACCTGTGAGCTAATGAGCATTTTTGGACTTACTGCAGAGTTTATAGACCATGATTTGAAAGATCTCATTCATAATCTTCAGTTGAGAGACACATTTTTCGTATGTGTGACAAATTTGAGTGCGTATTCAGATAACTATTCTTGCACAATGTACTGAAACACAGAAGGGCTATAGATGTAATTCATTTTATTTCCTTTTTTTGTTCAAAGTAACAGAAAGACTTTGACTTGTTATTTCTGGTTGGTGGTATTGCTGAAGTTTTTCTGCAGTTTCCTCTGAGTCAGGTAGAATATTTTTTTGCCTTTTGAGACTCCAACCACATGCTGTCAGATAGCGTATTTTGTGCTGAAATAAGGCACAATTTGAATTGGAACAGGGAAGAACATTAATCTATATTGCTTTCTTGATTGAAAATTGCTAAGATTAATTAATATTAGAAGTTATTTGCACTGTCTGAGCCTGAAATGTAAATGATAAAAAATAAAAATATTTCAGTATGACAAAGTATTTTGATGCACACCCAAACATACATAAACGAATGTTTCTGCCTCTTTTAGGGGGCATTTGGTGGTTGGAGAGTTATTTTGAATGTTGACCCAGCGAAGGAATCAGGCTTCAAGCGTCTTTTGGAATCAGGAGGTGCAAAGGTGTGTATATTTGTTTAGATATCAGTATATTTGATAATCATAGGTGAGGGAAATGTTGCTATTTTAATAAAAAAAGAATGTTTTCAGATTATGTATTAAACCCAGTGGTGGACTGCTGCTGGTTCAGACCGGCTCATCCATACCAGTAGTTCCAACCACCAGCTGCGCCCTCTTCCCTGCCCCGGTACTATCCCATCCTATATATCTGGCTCGCTCGCCCTGCCCACTCAGCCAAGCTGATTTCCATGCCTCACCTGCTGTACTCACTGCGGCTGCTACATGCAGGAAATCCCCATGTTTTTGCAGCCATGCGCAAGTGTGAAGTGGGGGCATGTGTGCGCACTCATTTTCGGTTCTGCAGTAAGCGAACTAGTTGTTACATTATGTGCAGCCCACCTCTGATTAAACCTCAATAATTCTTTATAATTGAAAGAATTCCATTTGAAGGAATTATTTCAGTTATGAAAAAGGGCATGTGGGGGTAACACAAGAAGTGCTACGTGGGTTTAGAGGGCTGTATGGATGTGCACCAGAAATGCAGTATGGATCAAGGTGGGTGGCTGGCATAGGTTGCGAAGGATGCCTGGGAGTGCCCAAAGTGCTGTATAAATAGGGGAAGGTTCTCAGGTTGGTGTAGGTCAAGTAGAATATATGGGGCCATGGATGTATATGAGGTGTCACCGTGAGGTCAGGTCGGACATGTGGGGAGGTAGTGTGAATCAAGAAGAATGCTTGGATGGTCTCAGGGTTATTTGAGAGGTTCCATGCTGATCAACAAACATACTTGGATGGCATGGGTTGGGAAGGGTGCTTGGGAGTGTACTTATGCAGGTCAGAGCCAACTTACCAAGGGTGCAGGTCAGAAATCCCAGGTCCTGGATTTTGGACACATTTTGTAAATTAGACTATTCAACTCAAATTACCTTGATTCAAAAATTGTTGCCCTATGGTGCACTTGTCTGGTTAAAGGTCATGATAAGAATTTTATTAGTATATAGATATTTAGACCTACGTTACTCATTCTGATCTACACAGGGGAAAAAAGTGGGAAAGCACACTATTTACCTCTAAAAAAATTTAGAGTAAGTTTTTGCAAAATGCAGATGCAATCCATGAGAGTCTTACCCACATGAGCAGACATTGATCATCTATCATTACCATCATATTATATTTCAGCAAAATACTGTATACATTTTTTTAAAAAAACTGACAAGCTATTTTCCTGAAGGCTACATGTTAGATGGTCTTGTTCAGTTCCTAAAATTGATAAAACTAATTCCATACTGCATAAGTAAACCAGAATCTCTATCTGATTGAATCTACAGGTGTTACCTGCATATTCTCCACCTATCTTTAGAGAAGTTACTCATTTTTTTGCTGATCTTAATAAACTAAAGCCAGAAGATGTGAGAATTAATATAAGAGAGGCTGCAGCTCAAGGAGTGAATTGCCTGAAGCCAGAATACATTGCTGACTATCTGATACAGGTTTGCATATTAGTGTCATAATACAATTTTGAATTATCAAGGCTATGTTTTATTAGATAAATAAATAGTCCTCAACTTACTTGTTCATTTAACAATGGCTCAACTTCAGCAAAGTGACTTACAAGTCACCCTTACAATTATAAGCACATCAGCCCTGCGGTCATGTGATTAAAATTTGAGCATTTGGCAACCATCTTGCATTTATAACAGTTGCAGTGTCTTGAAGTCACATGATTGTGATTTGAAACTTTCCCAGTCAGCTTCTGATAAGTAATAGCAATAGCACTTAGACTTATATGCTTCACAGTGCTTTGCTTTAAGCCGTTTACAGAGTCAGCATATTGCCCCCAACAATTTGGGTCCTCATTTTATCATCCTCAGAAGGATGAAAGGCTGAGTCAACCTTGAGCCTGTTGAGATTCCAACTGGCAAACTGCAGGCAACAAGCAGTCAGCAGAAGTAGCCTGCAGTATTGCATTCTAATCACTGTGCCACTGTGGCTGTTAAGCAATGCAATTGGGGCAGCCAGATTATTTAATCACCATTTGATGCATTTCATGATCGCATTTAAAACTCTCACAAAATAGATCCAATCATGATGACTTGTTTAACAACTGCATTGCTTACCAACTGTAATTCTGGTCTCAGTTGTCTTAAATTAAGGACTTATCTGTATATCCAGTGAGGTATTATTATTTGAATTCAGGCAGACCAGTTTGAAGGCTCCCTAGATGACTTTGAGTTCTCTCCTCTCCTCTCCCATCTCCTCCTCTATCCCATTCCACTCTCACCCTTTCTGCCCAACCTACCCAACAGTAGAAGAAATTAAGAGTTCTGTATATGTTATGTTGCCTTAAGCTCTTTGAGCAAAAGCACGGAATAAACATAAGGAACAATTCAACATATTTCAAACCTATAGCAGTGGAATGCTTTGTGCACAATTAAAATGATAGAAAGTATCTTACATTCACTTTATGTCTCAGGAATAGAGATTATGAAAAATTACTCCTATTTGGTTTCAACATGAACTTTTCAGACAGCAATATAATAATGCTTTCAAGTAGTAATTTGTTTCTCCATTGTTTTTCTAACAAGGAATATATGGTAGCAGGAAGATTGGCCTAAAAAGAAAATGTCAGATAAAAAACATGAAAATATAATTCTTAAAGCTGTTTCAAAAACTGCTGTCATTTTTTTTTTTAAGGAACCATCACCTTCAATGGAAAACTATCATTTACCAGAAGCTGCTGCTTATCTTCAGAATAGTAAAACACTTGGAATTGGGTTGTCTCAAAAACGTAAAGCTGCTGAAGAAAAGCATACAGCAAAGAGGTCCAGAATTCACTGAGGCAACCAATCTGAAAATATAATTTTTAAATTTCTGTTTTCCTTCCAAGATAAAATATATTAATTTTTGTTGTGTGCTTTGGATTTCAAGAAATAACTGCAACTTTTGTTATAGGCTTGGAGGAATACGTATGTAGATTCATATTGTACTTGAAATGGTACTTGAAGTGAACTTTGAGTAAATGCATTAAAAAAACTATTAAGATAGAACACACAAGGCCATCTAACATAACTTTTGCATGTGTCTGCCTCTTATTGGTTTCCACAAAACAATTATATATTATATAATATGTAACATTTATATAGGTTGGTATATCAGCTTATATAAGGAAAGGACATAGCCCCACTGAAGTTTTTCCTGCTTTTATAGTTCATCCCTCCTTTTCTAAAAACATGCGCTTTAGCAGCTTGAGAATTTTCTTTTCAATGGAGAGAACAGGTAAGCATCTTTAAAGATAGAACATTACCTTCCAGATCAAGGGTAATCTGGTTTTTAAAGTTAAAAACCAGAAATTTTAAAAAAAATTCAGAATTGCCTAACCAAAATTTCAGACTTTTTATTTTATTTGTTCCTAAATAACTTGCTTATTAACTGGGATGTAATTTATATAAAGTTCAAATTCTGTGACATGTTTAAAGTAATCTCTCAGTACTTTCATTTATTAAATCAATGTTTTAATAACAGTATCAAGGAATCTATGCAACTAGTATCAGCCACATCTGAGACAGTTTATTTAAATTGGTCTCCTATTTATTTATATCAATAGCAGTAATGCAGGAGTGTCAAACTCAATTTTATTGAGGGCTGCATCAGGACCGTGATTGACCTCAGAGAGGATGGGTGTGTGTGACCAGCTTGACATCATTTCCCAAACTGCTTGGCATGTTTCCTCTTTGAATTGGATAGACAGGCTGAAGCGATGCTGGCCCGATGTTTCCTCTTTGCATTGGGTAGACTGGGCCGAAGCAACATAGGCCAGCCCCTTACATTTTCCAAGGCAGCCCTGTAGGCTGAATGCAGCCCACAGGCTTTGAGTTTGACACCTCTGCAGTAGTGAGAATAGGAAGATTTCAAGTAACAACTGCTTTGTAGAAACGAAGAGATCATTCACTGTCTCCTTTCAAAATTCTATTGGGTTTTCACTTTTCAAAAAGGATTTCAAAGAAGTGCAAATGAGAGGAAAAACATACTTTCAGTATTTGGAGACTTGGAAATTAGATGTAGATTATATTCTTTAGTAGTAAAACTAAAACTGAATCTGATGTTTGCTGGTTTTGTTTTTAAAACTACCTGGTGTCTACAGTAAATAAGAAACAAACAGATCTGATGTAATATTGAACAGTTGCTAATTGATAAAAGGACCTTTTCTCAGGCAATATAACCAATGAAGATAACACTACTTTTGTTTTGAAAAAGCATATAACAGAAGATTTCTACAAAAACAATAACAAACTGTGAATGTAAGTTTATTTCAGAGATTACAAAAACGATAATTCATCTCATCCATGCAAATCCCAAGAACTTTATTAATACAATTATATCTGCACAGAACCAAAAAAGGGATGTATAAATTTTGAAAACTCAACCATCCTTTTTAGAAAGCCCGTTATTACATGATCATTAATATATGTGTAAAGAACTTTACTATAGTAGTGGTAAAATACTGTAAATAAAACCAAGTTAAATATTTTCTTTTTGTGACAGATTTCAGCAAATTTAATTACACCTTGTACTCTTATAGCACCTTCACTGGAAAACTCAAAAACATTTTATAAAGCTGAAGTCATCTCTGTTAAGTAGGGAAGTATTGTCTTTGCATCTTGGAAAACAAGCATAATCCAATTGCCTCTAATTTCCCATGCTGTATTTGATAGACGCTTCCTCCTTTGCAATGGTTTCAAACTTGGTCATATTCTTGGATTTGCCACTTGACAAATTTTCTACATTTTTGTGAAAATAAGTAATTTCAGTGAAATCCATTATAATTTTGGTAGAACAAATGTTAGAAATATTTATTTTTGCATTTTAATCACAGCCTGTTATCTGAAGTACCTCAGCATACTTATGGCCAGATAACCTAGTTTTACCCTTTTTCATTTTGCTCCTAAAAAGAAAAGGCATTCTAGGCATTCCAAGAGAATAAACGTGACAAGTCTATCTCACAACAAATTGAATAGGTCTTCAATCTTTATGGTGTTATTCATATTCCAAAGTATATCAAAGATAGACTCATGGCAATATTCTCAATGATGCTTCATCTATTTGTAGAGGGCTAGCACAACAATATTCAAAATGCACTGCACTACCTAGTATCTGAAGTGGTACAATCCAGAATTCTACAATTTTTGTGCAGAGCAGTTTTATAGACAAGTTGTATTTTTTCATAGTAAACAACTATTCCAAAGCAGATTATCTTTTGCTCCACAGAACCGTCTCACCATCTTTTTATTCCTACCTCGTTGGATGTTAGAAATTATTAAGTATTTTAACTTCTCTAGTATGGGCAAATGAACTCATATATGGGAATATTAACATATGGGAATATTTATGGTTAATTTCCAGAATGTAATAGTTTTTAAACATGAATGGGGAAATCCCCTGGACAATTGACATTATTGTCTTAAGCATTTGCATTCCCCTCCTGGAGCCAAGTGATCATCTTGATTTATTAAATAATGAAATTAATGGGGTATGAAATAACTCGTAGAATGGGTCAGATCATATACCGTATTTTTCAGTGTATAAGATGCACTCCCTCCCTCCCAAAAATGGGTGGAAATGTCTGTGCTTTTTATACAGTGAATGTTGCCGAAGCCCTGCCCACCCACTGCCCCCCACCTTTAGCCTCTGCCTCCCAGCAGTTTGCCTCCTTGCAAACAGCCTAGTCAGCTTCAGCACAGCCTAATTAGAACAAGCAGCTGGTTGTCGGTTGATCTCCCTCCCGATGATCAGCTATTCCAGGCCGCAGGGATCGCCTATTGCCATCTCCATGCACCCCATTTTCAGCTTCAGCATCCCATTTTTGGCCTCCATGTACCCCATTTTTGATCTGTTCCAATCCCCACCACCTGCAACAGCAGAAAGTAGGGCATGCAGAGGTGGCAATAGGCGATAGGGATCCCTGCAGCTTGAAACAGCTGATCGTTGGGAGGCTGTTTCAACAGACAACTTGTGCTAAATCAGGCTGTGCTGAAGCTGACCACACTGTTTGCTGCAAGGAGGCAAATTGCTGGAAGGCAGAGGCAGATTTTTTTTCTTGTTTTCCTCTGCAAAAGCTAGGTGCGTCTTATACTTTGGAATGTCTTATAGTCCAAAAAATATGGTATATAGTGAAACCCATCTGAATTCTTAACTTTGCAATAGTACAGGCAAGCAGGTTGTTTTTGTCTATTCCCCAGAAACTGATATTGTTTTTCCACATTAAGCAGCTAGTACCCACCATGATACATAGGATGGGGGGAGTTCTTTATAATGAATTCTGTCCCAGCTTGGACTGTAGAACTTGGGCAGATTCTAGGGATAACTTTGACAATATTTTGGATTCCTTTCAGATTGTATATATTAAGAAAGTAGAGAGGAGGTGCAGAATGATAATAGCTATTACCTGGTTATGCAATTTTCTGTTTTCTGGGCTGATTTAAATAGCCATGATAAACCATACTAGCAGAAATTATCATCTCCCTGTATTTTTCTATTCCAGAGAAGTCAGTTAAGGTTGATAGCATTTGAATGATTTTGTGAATCCATTTTAATTGAGCTTTTGATCAAGATAAGATAATGAAACAACCTTCTGGACTGCTTTAGGATTGAGGTTTGGTATTGTTTCACAATGTTTCCAGTTTTCTTGACAAATAATATCCAGGTGGCAGTATGATTTGTGTTCCTATTATCTTGTCTTGAATGTAACTTTATACCATTATTCGACATGAATTTGATAGGGGAATGTTTTCTACAATTCTGATATCAGTTGTCAATACTAGACTGATATTATTCAGTTCTATACTCCTTGTACACTGATTCTAAGCATCTGGTAAATTTGAACGTTACCCAAATTTGATAATAGGTAAATGTTACTGTTGGTTAAAAAGATGACCTGGATTCTGAGACTGAAATATATGCTGTTTTTAATAAGATTGCATTCCCAGTGAAATGCTGCTTTGAACCCTAAATCCCATTGAATTTGCAGATACTGAGGAATCTGCAAGATTAGATTTATACGAATTGTCCATACGCTGGTTACATGATATTATGACTGTTGCAATACATACTGTGGGCTACCCCTTGAAGTGTCCAAACATTTCAGTTGGTGCAAAATCCAGCAGGCAGATTGCCAAATTATGCAAGGTGCAAAGTTCATAAACTGCTGGCACTGGTTACCAGTTGCTTCACAAGCAATACTTAAAAGGTTGCTATTCTTAAAGTCTCAAATGGCTTAGGGTCTCATTACAAATTTATTTGGTTAACATTGGGAGACTTCCCACCCCCACCCATGTCATTTTTAAACACATCACACAGATGTAGCTTCCCTTTGGTCATGAAAAATAGCACTTTTTCCTGCATTGTTGGTTCATCACATTCTTTATTATTAATGGTTTTTCTTGCTAATTTTAATTTGCATTGTTTTTTAAACAAAATTTTGTTAGCTACCTGTAATACCCAATAGAGGTGTAAAGAGCAGCATATTCAAATAAATAGCATTTATTATTTCTTTTGGAGAAGTGGACACAGGATAAATCTATTTAAAACTCTTGCAGATCAATTATTGTCCTATTTTGTCTAAAAACTGAAAGCAATCAGTTCAGTTGTCTCTATAGTTGATTTGGTTTAGGTAATTTATCCCAAAAAATTGATTCAATTGTCTGAAACTAAGCTTCTGTAACTTCAGCATGCCATCTGTTAAAATATGAATATTAACCTTTAATAATTTAAGGCCTCTGCATAAAACATGTTTCTTACTGAAGTACTGAAATGAGCATATAGAAAACATGCTCTGCATTTTTACTGTATATCATGACTGAATATAGTGTTCACAGCCTATTAATTGTCGATACATGGGATTTGAATTCAGTATATGATTGACTATACAGTCCAAAACTTGTTCTTGACATGAGTTGTGCTGATTGGATCTATGAACTGTGTATCTCTTGATCCCTATTCAACTGCGACTGCCAACAGACCTTTAACAGATACACCAGTTAAATAGCATGGTACAATTGAGAATTATAAATATACATTTTGGGATCTGTATAGAAGCCTCAGAAAATGTTCTTGGGAAGTCTTAATGCTTCTACTGAACCAATAGTAACCCCCCCCCCAGTTATTATTTTTATTACCAGTACAAAATACCAAGATATATAAAATGTGCTGGCAATAGCAGAAAAAAGCTGCTCAAATAAAGTTTGTTGTCTGAAGTTGACTTAAGAGCTTGCTAAATTATAGTTCATATTTGTTTGACTAGGAACACAGACACTGCTTTTGTTTAAAAAGCATCACTCATTGTTATGCAGGAAGGAAGTTACAGCCAAATTAAAAATATATACATGGTCCTCCAGAGGTAGTTTTTCTGGGCATTCATAGAGTAGCAATGAACTTAAATACAATTCAGAATAAACTTTAGGCTAACTATGATTTCAGAAGTATGAATCAAATACTCTGAACTTCAAAGACAGACTGATAAAAACTGGGACTGTTTTCTTCAAGCTATCATTTATTTTAATCAGTTCACAACTTTATGTCTGAATTAAAAGAATACTCATTTGCATTCAGGTCACCTTAGTTTGTTTCTTTATAATTAGCCATTTTGCCCATGGATAACAAAGCAATTATGTAACAAGTATATATTAGTATATATGACATTTGTTAGGATTGATAAGATGCAGAACTTCAGAGTGCATAAAGTCAAACCATCCACATGTATATGAGCTTCCCCCCAAATTAACACAAACTCAAGGAATAATTCATTAACATAAAATATGCAATTTGTTCACACTAGAGCTCCATTTTCTTTTCAAAGATCTGACTTTAATTCAATGGTGTACTATTTCAATGAAAGCATGTTAATAACTTATGATGTGAACGTTTTTGCTTCACTACAAAAAGCTGTCGACTTTAACAGTGTTTGCTATTAAAGAACATTTTTGCCACTTGATATTGGTGTTGTTAACAGTGACAGAGTGAGGTAGATGATGACCACACATTTCAAGTTATTTATGGGCCACCAATACTTTACAATAGCCAATTCAATGCGTATCTATGAATGAACTCAGCAGAACTTTTTTCTTATAGCATACATAAGACTATAGCCTTAAGTTTTAACACCATGATCATGTATTTGCCACACTGAAGTGATGCATGGCATCAGAGCGTGTGTGTGTATGTGTGTGTGTGTATTACACTCCTAAGTTCATGAACATTTCCATATTTATTGTTACAATATTAACTTTCTATGCCAACTATGCCCAAGAACTCAAGTGAATATACAAAGGACAGCTTCATCTACCCTATCATACAGTATATTTAAACTTGATTCATGTGTAACAATTTTAATAAAATGTCAAAGCTGGAATTTAAAATTGTAAATTTCACATAATCTTGGTTCTTCAGCTTTAATACTCTGCAAAGGCTTTGTTGGCAAATAGACAACTTTCAGGAAAGATATGCAACTCAACAGTGTCAACTGTTTTACTTCCAGTGATCTAAGTATGTAGAAGACTGGTTCTGCATCTGTATAAAACACAGCTACTTAGAAGAATATATCTCACAATTCTTAATAGGAATAAAATATTATTCTAAGCAGTCTAGTCTTCATTAAAGCAATGATTTCATATTCTAAACACTCCTTAATTGCAAAGTCATCTTTTTATAAAGTATATAGCTACCTCATAAGTAATATATTTGTCTAAATCCTGGCTTGAGAGTCCAAAAAACAGCCAGACATTTGGAAAGACATATCAGGAATGGCCACATTAGATTCAGATTGGAAGAATAAAGAAAAAAAAATGAACCCAGGGAGCAAGAATTCTATTTTGGAGCTCGTTTGAATTCTATTCACAGTTAATGTTATACAGCAATAATATAGCACAAACTAGTATTCAAATACTGTTAATATTTGTCCAAATAAATGAGTACATCCCTGGTCAGGAAATTGAGTTTTAACTGAAGGTGCCATTACTCTTTGGGCAGCAGAAGAAGAAAAATGCCATAAATGCAACATCCTATTCGCAAAATATATCCAAATCTTAAACAGAAAATACAGCAATGGACATTTTCCACTACACATATAAGTATCTCCATCTGCAAATATAATTGAATGTGTGAGCAATAGCTGATGCTTCTTAACAGATTGCTATGGTTATATATTCAGCATGACCTTCTCAAAAATAAGTCCCAGATATTACAGAAGCATTATAGAATATTAGAATATTCCCAGATATAGAATTCATTGACCATTTATCTAATGAAAATCTAACTCACTGAGATCCAATAAAGTATATATAGTTGCATATTCCATGCAACTACTGACTATATTGCAATTTGTCAAAACTGGAGAGCTATTTTTCAAATGAAGAGCTTACACAGATGAAACCAGTTAATACACAGACTAGTGTCCATAAGTTTTCTATCTGGATATGTATTTATTTTCTGATAACTAAATTTAAAAAAAAACTCAACACTATGCTGCATATTTTTTTTAAATCTTTGTGCATTAAAGGTTCCTAGTAAATTATGGCTACATGTGAAAGGATATAATAAATGGGGCACATTTAAGGTCACTTAAATTTGTTATTTATATTATCAACTCAGATGGCTGACTTCTGCAGGATTTCTTAGAGGAATCCAGTAGAGCTGGTTTCGAGTTTCAGATGGCCACCAAAGAGTTGTAACCTTTTCCAGAAGTTGTGATCCACATGGTATCCACAATGAGTGCAGCAAGTCTGAGGTAGTCAACCTTTACGAAGGCTCAGTATCTGAACATAAAAAAATTTGAAATAACCACTGGCTGCAGAGGAATCAAAACACCGGGAACTCTTGTTTAACAATTTACATTAATTTCCCTTATAATACAAAGGTGTACCAAATTATACTTTCAAAGTGCAGAAAAGCAATCACTTACGTCAAAGTAGTCTGCACTTGTTGTAGAAGATCCAGCAGAAACAAGACGGCATGTTCATAATTGGTGTAGTTTAGTTACCTTAAGAGTGGAAGGGTATCAAACAACCATTCCTTAATTGTAATATGTGTGCAGATTTACTGATCCCCAAGCACAGCATATTGGTTGTCTAGCTGAAGTTTAGTTGCCTGAGATTTTGAAACCTCATCCCTACCTCTATTTTTGTGTTTTACTACTTCAAAGCTCTTCTCCATTTCTTTATCCCTAAGGGAAAATAAATGTAATCAGTAACTGTCTTAGACACACTTGCCCTTTAGCAATATTAATTAATGACACGAATTTAGTTGCAAAATTCCATGACTAGGGCCCTAACAAAGGAGACCATAATCCAAAGAAGTATTGCAGGCATGATTAAGGGCTTGCATATGTACTGATGACATTTCTCTGAACAAACCTCAATGCCATTTCATTTACTGATTCTGAAGTGACACACTGGGTTCTGTTATATAAGCATATAAATTTAAAAGTTTTGATAGCATTACTGAGGCAGTTCACTGCATTGCAGACACAAAAATGTATCCCAACTTCTCAGACTAACACTGCAACATGTCAATAATTATGAATATGAAAATGTCCTAAATTAGAAACTATTCCAAAGCATAGGCTAAATGCAAAGAACCACATATCTTATTTCTGCATGCTTGCTTTTTGAACTGAACTTGTCCCATGTGAAAGCATCTACTGACTTGGAATACTTATTTATAAACAGTCTGTTACAAGAATATTGATATTCAAATAAAATCAATTCTGTAAGGAGTGTCTAAAACACACATTCTTAACACACTTATAATCCCAAATGCAGTAACAGATTACGAAACAAATCTGGCAAATGCCACCTTCGTGTACATTATGGTACATATACTGTAATTTACTGTTTAAGTTAAACTTTGATAAACCTAAAATGAAAATTTGAACCATTTAGTATCAGTTACAAGCTGAAGTTTTGCAATGGAACAAGCCCCCTAGAAGATAATTTGATATTAGGAATGGGCCCAGATCAAGTTATACAACAATCTCACATCCCACTTCTCTAAATAGCACTGAATAAATCAAGACCTTTTTTTAAAAAATTCAATCTGAACTGCAGGTAAAATCCATAACCTCCCTAGTTATGCTTAAAACACACTTGCTTCCTCTAGTGCAGATCACATTGTATACTTGTTTATGATCTGTGGATAAAACTATGAGATTGCTAGGTTTGGAGAAGAATGATTTTAAGGAAATATTTTAGATTATTGTGATACTTACTTTCTAGTATCTACTTGCTTGGCAGTGGACTGCAACGATGGAAATTGTGTATCACTATAGATCTCTGGGGGACCTTGTGGCACTTTTCGTGTCCTGCCTTCTCTTGCACCAGGTGGCCTATATACTCCACTGGATTGCACTGGCTCTGGATTTTCTGTAAAGAATTTAAAAACTTAAACAATCAGATGTAATTAAATAAATGTTAAGTGAAATTTTTCAATTTAATATTTAATTAATTTATTTTTAATTAATTTAATTAATATTTAATTAATTTATTATTTAATTTATTTAATTCTACACTCAATAATCTGGCTATATAAGTAAAGACTCCTTTGTATCAGACAATCTATTATTTATGCAAGTTAGAAATAAAATATTTCCAAAGGAATATTCATTTTTAGCAAGAAATCATATCTATATTTCAAGTTTATTCAATAGATTTTCATTCCGCTAAAAATGAGATAAAATGGCTGATTCAGTAAACATTGGTAAATTAAAAGGAACATAGAGCAAAACTCACCAATAATTTCAGCAACAGGTATTTGTGTAGGAGCAGACCTATTCCAAGGACCAGATGATTTCTCCACACTTCCAGCTGGTTCCTCACTGTTATCCCTTGGTTCTTCTTTTTTATCACTTTCTTCTTCTTCTTTTTCACTGACAAAAAAAAAGCTATTGCAGCATTCATCACTTACGTAAACACATTCATATTATAATATGTAAACTGTGTAATATGTAGTACTTAGCATACAGTAGTACTGAAAGTATGTCATTATTTAAAATAAGAGAATATCTCCAATCTCATGCTATCAATTGATAACTGACAATTAGAACACAATCATGTCAATAACTATAAGCTCCTAATAAAGATGATGAAAAATGTTTAGATATGAAAAAAACTTGTTTTTAATAATCAACTAATTACTGAACAGTAATTTCTCCATCAAGCACAGAAATATTAAAACGTTTAAGAACAGGAAGCATTGTTCATGTTTTGAAGCAATGCTAGCTACTGTGTGGCAAGCTTAGAAATAAGACCTGACTAAGTTTTTCTTCACCTAGAACTTGCAATAACTGAGTCATTCATAAATACAGAACTATAGTTTTCAATATATACCTATATACTTTCAAGACAATAATACCTAATTTGCATGGACTGAACTCTGAGGCCACTGTAGTCAATTATTTCTTCCTGCTCAAATTCTTTCCAGTCATCCTCCTCCTGCAAGATGAAGATTACGTAGGCTCATTATTCTTAATAAAAGACAATCACCATTGGAAGCTATAGAATGACTGTCACAGAAAAAAGTCATCCTGCTAAGATTTAAATATTCCCAGCTCTTCTATTATATCAGAAGCTGAACAGTGCCAATTTGTAACTAGATAGACTATTTCCACTTCTCAACATTCCATAAATATCTAATACACCTTAAGTTATTTTCAGTTTCCCCCCAAAATAAGCCCTAGTGAGGGGATGGGAGTAGCCAGCCTGTTTCCCCTCATAAACACAGGCAACGATCCCTGAGGTGTGGCGGCTCCTTCCTCTCCACAATCACTTTAATGACCCTTTAATCACGGTCCCATGGATCAGCTGAGTCAGTGAGTGTCGAGAGCTGCCTCTCATTCTGTCTCTCCAGGTGTCTGAAGTGTTTCTCCACTCTTGCCAGCCTCGGCCCCCCACAGGCAACTTTGTAGCCAAGGGCCCCTCTCTTCCCTCAGCTCACCTTGTAGCTCTGGAGCAGGCAGCTAACCATGCTTCATCAGGCCTGGAGCTCAGGTCTTGTGCAGGCTGCTGCTATGACAAGGCAGAAGACCATGCAGCACGTTGAGATAGTCTTCTCCTCCTGCCCCTGCCTGGCTGCCCCTGCTGCTGCTGGTCTTGCAAAGGCTCTTTGCCCTCCTAGCTGATGGCTTTCGGCCACCCTGCAGCTTTGGCAGGCAGGCACTCTGTGGTGGCACTGCAATGCCCCCTCCTCCATCCATCTGCTCCTGACTGATGCGGAATAATTTGGGGGCAGCAAAGGAAAAAGGGGCAATCACCCCTCCCTCCTCTGTCCCACTGCAGAGCTTCTACAGTGGATTGGTAGAAAAATCTCCCCCCTACACACACACTTGCAGATCACTTTCTGAAAGAATTCTGACCCTGCCTGCCCATTGTGCAGGAGTTTCCGATCTTTCTCCCTCCTGCATCTCAAGTAAAATCAAATGATTAATGAGGTATCCAACAAAATCCAAGGAATGGCCAAAATTCTGCCCCTCTGCTCCACCCTACTCACCTAAATCAGATCCCCTCTCTGCACATCAATTTTCCTGATATGTGAGAACAAAGCAAACCCAGCACCAGGCAGAAGCAGCCGAGTAGGGCTGCTGAGAGCAGCATGGCCAGGAAGGGAAGAGCCCCATGAGGCCAGCAGCAGCAGGCCAAGCAGCGGGAGGAGGCATGGGGGGAAGCGATCCTGATGCACCATGCGGCCTTCTGCCTCATTGTAGTAGCAGTCTGAGCAAGACCTGAACTCTAGTGCCCAACAGCAGCAGTGCCAGCTGGCAGGGAGGGCAGAGGCTAAGGCATGCCAAGAACTTGGTCTGTTGCAGCCACAGGCAAGTACTTTTGGGATAGAGGGCGGGGCCAACAGTAGCAGTGCTCCCACTCCCATCATCCCCCGTGCTTGCTGCCTCCTGTAGATAAAAAAATGAAGACATCCCCCAAATAAGGCCTAGTTCTTATATTCGAGCCCAAAAGAAAATAAGACCAGATCTTATTTTTGGAGAAACACGGTAGTAATTAAATGTTTAATTAAATTTTTATTTCAAAATATACACTATATAGAACTCTTAGTAATGTTTAATACAGTAAAATTCTAGTGTTATGCAAATTGATTCCAATTTTAAAATTAAAACTTAAAATTTAATCATACTTCCAAGATTGTAAAACCTCTCTACAGTATGAAAGATAGCATATTGCGTAGATTTTCTGATATTTAGTCATATGTCCCCACTTTCATATAGAAGTTAGCTTTGATCTGACTAATTCAGTTTGGTTTAAAAGGGAACATCGAAATCAAAACTCCTCAATCTCTTAAAACCAAGCTTACAAAGGAATGAAAAGGAGGAGAGAGAATTAGCTATATTTTAGTTTAGACCCAAGTTACTATCTACCTTTGAAGATACAAAATTTGTATTTCTCACTAACATGCTGTGAAGAAAACATAAATGATTTGCAAGTTAAAAACTATTTTGCTGAATTATGGCATATACATTTGGTCAACAATGTATTTAAGATGGAATGGATCTTCATTTACCATTAACTGATGTAGGCCACATTCATCCACTTATTTGCAAAAATCCCTTCCTCTCCAAGAGTCAGAAGGAAATCAGACTACTCTAAATCTTTGCTGTTCTACACTGCACTCTTACAGAATGGATTGATGCTGTATTTTTATAACAAGCAATATATTAAGGGCTGTGAGGGCTGTTATTTGAAATTCCTAGTCTCTATATATTGTTTTTCATTTCAATTATTGAATGCTTTAATATTCCTTATAACATGCCAGCACAATTCAGACTAGAAAAGGCTACAAAAAGAAAAGGCACCAATCAGTTATTTAGCAACTAGTAGCACAGCAGCAACAATGAATTGGCAGTGTCAAAGCCTGAGGATGCTCCATAATATATCTTTTGAGGTAGAGGAGGCTGGTCCTTCCCGATGATAGCAATGTTTGGACAAGTGAATCTGCTGAGTTTTCAAAAACTGGCAGACTGCACAAGGCTGTTTGTCCATAGTTTATACCCATAGCTTGGGTGTTTAAGCACTAGATATCAAAGAGATAGAATGTTTTGTTTATCCTTGGCTGCCATTTGGTAGTGATCCAGTTCTTTGCAATCAATGCACATCTGCTGAATAAAGCTTTGTTGAAGAATAAAAAAGGTAAAGGTTTCCCTTGCATATATTAGTTTCTGGCTCTAAGGGGTGGTGCTCATCTCCATTACAAAGCCGAAAAGCCAACACTGTCCAAAAACATCTCCGTGGTCATGTGGCCGAAAGTGACTAAATGCCAAAGGTGCAAGGAACACTGTTACTTTCCCACCAAAGTAGTCCCTATTTTTCTACTTGCATTTTTACATGCTTTCAAACTGCTAGATTGGCAGAAGCTGGGACAAGTAACAGGAGCTCACTCTGTTATACAACTCTAGGGATTCGAAACACTGAACTGCCGACCTTTCAACAAGCCCAGCCACTGAGCCACCATGTCTTTTTGTTGAAGAATCAAGTTTGCCAAAAGGTTTGAGAAATCATGAGGAGCCAAGCTTTTCTTGGGAGCAATAGCCATTTTCAAAGAGAATGAGACATTAGTAAAAAAGACAAGTACAATTACAATTACAATATCCCCAACTTGCTCTTAATCTCTACCCAAGCTGACTTGACCTTGATTGAGGTATTTTAGTTGTTCTAAGTATTTTGGGGGGGATTTCCTCCTCAAGGGGAAGAGCAGGCAATTACACTGAATTCTGAAACTTAGCCTCTTGTTATATATGGACAGTTTCACAGGTGGCATGCCTCCTCTCGCAGTCATCAATAGCCTTGCTTTCCTGCATAATTTGTTCGGGGATATGTGTGAAGAAAAATTAGTATATTGTTTTAGTCTACAGTACCATGAATCTTGAGAACTAGAGTCATATAGAAGCAATGCTGAATGAGATAAATTTTGGTCTGATCCAATGCATTGTGAATACATTTATATTTAATGGCTGCTTTTGGAGGGAGGCCATAAAACAGTAATAATCGTGTACCATTATCATACTTTATACATTGAAGCCCATTTTTATTCTGCCTTAACAGCAACAGTCCTGAGTGCGAGACAAACTTGGACAAGCAAGACTGAGCAATTCTCCACTTTGATCCATAAGTCGCCCCCCATACCAGCCTATTTTCTAACAAAATGGATTCCCATTGCCCCTAACCTCGGCCCTGGCCCCACGAGCCTAGAAAGCTGACAAACTGGCTCCCACGCGCCCGAGAGAAAACCCAAGATGGCCTAGCTGGGATATAGCGACGCCCTCTACCGAAGGGAAGTTACCAACGCCCATAGGAAGTACTCACGATAAAGTTTCCTCCTCGTCTCCAATTCTCTTCCATCCTAGTTCCTGGCCAACTCGAGCCCATAACTCTCCCAGTTCTCCCTGATCGGTCTAGGCTCCTTACCTTGTTTGCCGCCTTAGCAGTGCCAGTGGCCGCGTTAGCATTAGAGGCGGCCCCATGGGCGCCTTCTGCTTGCCGGCTTCCCCCAGTCACACCCGCGACAGGGGCATTGGAAGAGGCAGCCGAGGAAGGCGCGGCAGTGGCACTTCCTCGGCTGCTTTTCTCTTTCCGTTTCTTTTTGTCTCGCTTCGCGAAAAAGTCGTCTAAGCTCCTCTCCTCGGTTTCTGCCATGGCGATGGCGGCGGTAGCTCCTCCTCACGCTCCGGTTCAAACCGGATATGACTGACGGGACTGACCAGTCGCGTCTCCTTAAGGACAGTCAGCGATCCCCAAAACCTCAATGGTTGAGGGGAGAGGAGAAAGGGCAGTGAGAATTCGGCGCGCTCAGCACCCTCGCGTGCTCTTTACGTTCGACTGGGTGCCCGCCGCTTCCGTTCTCTTGTGGGTAGCAGAGGTCCAGGCTTAAACTGCCGCCGCGCGCGCGCTTTCACTCCCGTTCCTGCCTCAACGCAATTCGTTCGAAGAGGAGCAGAACAGCTTCCGCTCCCCACGTTGGTGGCCACACTTGCCACAGCCGAAACAGAAGGCTGAGAAGAAGAAAGGGAGGGGCACTGTCAGAGCTTTTCTAATGTAATATTCGAAGAGCCACTTTATTGGATATTGGAACGGGAAGGAGGGAAAGCGCATGCACTTGTCCCTCCGTCCACCAACCCGCTGAAAGAAACGAAGAGTCTTGGAGCCAATTAAAAGGCCTGGAGAGAGGGGCGGTTACTGACGTGCCCTTAGTAGTGAGTGCCGGCAGCATGAACGTTAGGAATTCCTGCGGGTGAATTAACTAGTGCGCATGCATGGGGACAGTAGAATTTTGAGAAGTGATTCGTTAGCGTAAAGTGGGCGGAGCTTGGCGCGGGCATGCGCTATGAGGCGGGAGAGGAGTCTGCAATTTGACTTTATTTCTAGTGACTTCTCTGAAGCATGGACGAAGGTAGACTGCAGAGGTCGCGGAAATGTTGCTTATTGCTATCAAAGGGTTCTTTTTAATTATCTTCTTAACTTCAGTTTGGAGCGCCTGTAGTCAGCCTTCTAGTTGTTTTTCTCGTGCTTTTTGTATCCTAAAGTTCCCTTTAGAATTATCAGCAAAATAGATTTAAAAGGTTTTGCTCCAAGTCATTACCAGTTTTAAAGTCGCTACATCCTGCCATGATGTAGACGCAAGGCTTACTTCCATACATTGATTAAAGTATACTACGTTAAATGCAACTTCAGTTGCGTTGAATATTTTGTGTGTACAAGGATCTCTCGTTTTAAACCTTGTTTATTATTCCCAAAAGTGTTTTTTCCTTATTGTTTACATTGTAGGAAGTTAGCACCCACCCCTCTCCTAGAAAAATGAAATATCCTGGGAAATATTAAAAAGGCAGAATATTTCCTATAAAAAGAGTAAAGTAGAAACTCAGAGAAGCAGAAACTCAGCCCCCCCCACTTTGCTAATGGGCCATTAAGGCCTAGGCCAGAGTATTCTACATAATAAAGGGTCTACCCATCTCACCACCTGGCCTGGGAAGATTGTATTGCCAACACTCAGGTGAAGCCATGTGGTCCAGATAAAGCCTACAAAGTTAGCTAAGACCCCACCCCACCCCTGGGAGTCTGACAGCCAGTGGGATATATTTCTTACACAGGAACAGGAAACACTAAGGTGGGCCTCAACAGAGGTTATATAAGGGTTTCTCAGCATCTTGATCCTCCCTTTTTGACCTTCCCTTCTCACCTTGAAGTATGTGATCATCCTTTCTTTTTCACTTTGGATTTCCAAGCCATGTAGTCCTGCTGTCCACCATTAAACCATCTTTCCAAATAGCCTCCATGTTTCTAGTGTCTTTTTCCCCACTTGGAACTGAACCCAGAAGGATATTTCTTTCAACAATTGGCACCCCAGATGGGACTCCAAGCTAACCTAACCAATGGACCAAGCCCAGGTAAGATTCCCTTGCCAGCAAACAGACCCATTGAGTCTCTGGGTGAGTTTTTCCTGGACCTTGGCCATTTGGAAAAAAAGGTTTTAAGGGGGTTTTGAGTGTTGAGCTCAAAGGCTGCTTGGAAAGAAGGTGAGTACCTCTAAATTTTAATTTTAAAGCATGGGAAAACATGGGAAATGTGTGTATGCCTGTGTGTGAATGAGAAAGAGATCTTTCTTCCTCTGTGTGTTCTACCAGGAGAGCTAGTATCAATTATATTACTGTTTATAACAATAATACTCATGCTATTTGTTTAACCAAGGTAATGTATCTTATATAACTAATCTTTTCATATGTTTCCCTTTTTTTCCCTGTTTTTGTCCGCTAGCCATTGATGAGTCCCAAGGGGAAAAAAATCAGTTTCTTCCTTTTCCTTAATTGTAAATATTAGCTTAGTTTAATCACATCTTCATCGGTTGGGATTTCTTCACTTTTCCATTGTTGTGCAAGTACTATTCTCCCTGCAGTCAATACATGTAAATACATTCCCTTTGTTAAACTGTTTGGTAGTATGCCCAACAAAAATGTATCTGGTTTCAAATCTATATGTTGTTTTATCATTTTCCCCTCAAGCCATGTATGTATTTCTGTCTAATATTTTTTTCCACTTTTTGACATGTCCACGATAGTATGAACCAGGTATCTGATATTTCCAACATTCTGCAGATTTACTCTTAAACATCTTTGCTAACCTTGAAGGTGGAAAATGCTATCTATAAAACATTTTATAAAGATTTTCTTTGTATGCAGTAGACATTGTTAATTTATCATTTCTATCCCATAAATTCTGCCATTGATCTAACTCAATCGAATAGCCAAAATTTTTAGAATCTTGCAACATTTTCAAGTTTATCCTTGCTTTTTTTTCCCTTGCTAAATCCAGTTTTATTGGTATTGCTTGGAATAAATATAGTAATCTTGGCAGGGTATTCAATTTTATGGTCGCTACTCTTTCCATCAATGATAGTTGTAGATTTTTCCACTTAACCAAATTTGTTTTAATTGGTTGCACCAATTTATAATAACTTGACTATCTGTATACCTATTTTTCTAGTTCTTTTTCTAGAAGTCTGTAAACAATTATTTTGATTTTTTTCTTTATTTATTTTCAGTCCTGCAACTTCACCATACTCTTCTATTTTCTTAATTAGTTTGAGTCCATTTTCTTGTGGGTCTTCCAAAATAAAGAGCAAATCTACAAATCCCTATAATTTATATTGTTCCCTTTTTATTTCCATTGCTTTGATTTCTATCTCTTGTCAAATATTTCTATTTAGCAATTCTAATATCAATATGAATAGTAAAGGAGATAGTGGACATCCTTTCCTTGTACCTTTTTATATCCATTTTCTACCATCTTTGCCATTTGTTTATGGCAAATTGCCTTTGAAGTTAAAATTATTTTCATATTGTTTTAATCTGTCTCTTAGGCAAAAAAGCCATTTTAATCTGAATATATCAATTCATTTAGAAATTTTTTACACTCTCTGCCTTTATTGAAGCTTATATCTTATAATCAGTGTTCAATAAAGATATGAGCCTGTAGTTTTTTATTTGCATTAAGTCTGAATCTTCTTTTGGAATCAAAGTAATATTTGCTTTCATCCACGAATTTGGTGCCCTTGCATCAATCAATATTTCATTATGGACTTCCAACATTGATGGGCCTAAAGTATCTTGTAAACATTTGTAAAATTCTGCCTGCAGCCCATCTGGCCCTGGTGTTTTATTATTCTTTTGTCTCTTGATCACTTCTGATCATTGATATTCATTCATTTAACATAGTTTTTACTTTTTCTGGTACTTCAGATAATTCCATTTTTTTCCAAATATTGTTTAATTTTCTCTTCTGAAACTTTTCTTGGTCATACAGCTTTTCACAACAATCTTGAATTATTTTTATCGTCATTTTGATAGTATAAAGTTCCTTTCTCATCTCCTGGCTTATTTGCATTTTCAAAAAAAAATGTTATGTTTAACATTTTCAGAGCATAGGATCTTTTTGTTAGAGAAGGAGAAAGTGTGTGTGTGTGAGTGAGTGGCTTCACCCGTGAACAGCAGCTGGATCTCATTTCTTTGTTTGGCCTCTAGCTGCCCTCTTGCCTGTTGCTAGCTCTAGAGAGCCATGATCATCAGGACAGGAAAAGCAAGGGAGGGCCATCGGAGTGTGTTGAGGTAATTCTCCATTAGGAGATTGAGCGCATATAGGGAGATGTATTTGAGAGAAGTGTTTGAATAATACACAGAACACATATACACTGTGCAGTAAATGTAGGGTTTTACTTCCAGAAACGTTAAGCAAAGTCCAAAATAGGCAGTCCAAAGTCATTCACAAGTAAATCAGCCAGTTTTTGATCCAGGGATAATCCAGTAACAAAGTCCAGTGTCAAAAACAGTTCAGTATCAGGCTTACATCAAATCCATGAATACCAGTCAATTATGAGGAACAGCAATATTCTCCAACAGAAGGAAACAGAGACTGACTCACACTCTCTTCTGAGACTAAGACAACCCAGGTTTCTGGCTCCATCTTATGGCCGTTTGAGAAACCACACCTAATTATACTTTTGCATTTTCTTAAAGATACAGTTTTAAAATGTTTATCCTGGTTTCTATATTTCTAACCCAAATACCTGTATCCCAGAGTATCCCAAAAGTAAACCCCAGGATTTTAGGTAATTGTGAATTTAGGTAATTAAGAAGTTGTGAAGTAAGAGGAGCGCCAGTACTTGCCTGCAAAGAGCAGCAAGTCCTCCCGGATTCGAACTCTTCCAAATCCGAAAACCTAGGCCTGATGAAGGAGCGCCAGTACTTGTTGGTGGGGACAGCAAGTCCTCCCGGATTGTCTTTTTTGGGGATGGTAAGGTTTGACAGATCGTCGTTTTGCCCTCAATCCAAAAACCATGGTCTGAGAGTTCCCTCTGAGGGGAGTCCCAGACACCTTTTTCTGTCTGCAAACTGATAGCCTGTTGAACCAACTAAGCCAAAGTGTGAGAACCGCACATCAGAAGGGGAAACATGGGAAGTGGTAGTTCAAGGGTCTTGAGTGGAACCTCCCTGGGAGAGTTGTTGGAGGCTTGGGATGAGCAGCAGATGCTGACCCTAGCTGGGATGAAAAGAAAAAAAAAAGCAAAATGTGTATATAGAGCAGGGGTGGGCAAACTACGGCCCGGGGGCCACATCCGGCCCGTTGGTCTTTTTAATCCGGCCCACCGAAGATTGGTACAGAATTAAGGTTTGATGTGAATGATTGAATGATTGCATTCATTTGATTCTGACTTGTAATGACAGGCATTTCGACACCAGGTGGCGGCCTGTCTGTCAAATTTTAAAAGTCAATGAGGCCCCCGAGCCAAAAAGCTTGCCCACCCCTGATATAGAGAATGGGCTTTACTGAGGGATGCAGGAAAACCAATACCTAAATAAAGGTATTTTAAAAAAAAGAAACAAATGAAACAAAAGGGCAATATATAAACAGGATCACATGGGATTTCTTTCTTTCTGTGTCTCTTTGTCTTCTATGCAACCATGTGGCTTGTTCCTTAAAATTTGTGCCTTCCCCAATTTAACAGATTTATTGTGGGAATGATCAGTGTGTATGTAAATCTCAGTTTTGTTTTCCTGTCTGTCCTTGTTTGTGTGTGTGCGTGTGTGTGTGTCCTTGAGGTAATTGTTGCAACTGTTAAGTGTCTCTGATCCCTTCAGATATGAATTTTAAATTGTTAAGAATTAAAAACACTTGAGAGAAATTGTCTTTTCTCAGTCTGGTCTCGCCAACTAGACTGGATGAGGAACAGAGTTCAATTTTCTTTCCTCTCTATGCTTTTAAGAAAAACCCAAGGTTATTAGTGAATGTTTTAAGTTCATTTACAAGAAAAGTTTCATCCCTGCATTTACTGTGTGTTTAAATGATTTTACCTGTTCATCCTTTTCATGAAGCATGTGAATCCAGTTTTTTTTCCTTTCTCATCTGTTTTGTCCCCATTTTGTTGAAACTGATTTGTTTACTAACTGCATTGTGTTATTTTTCTTCCTCCTCAAACCATGCCTGCAAGCTATCTATCACCACCACCAAAAATTTCTAATCCTTTTACAATGCCTTTCCTGGTAGAATGACCAGCGAAGGGGGGAGGGGACCCTTGTTCTTTGTCTTTCAGCCCTGCCACATGTGGAAGCAGATGCTGCTCCCTAGAGACATTCCATCCATTGGAGCCAAAGAATTGGGTTTGGATCCAGCCTCCACTGAAAGTCATTACAGCAAACCAGAGTGGGGCAGACCTTCCCAAGCCTGACTGACCACCCATACCACTAGGCCAAGCCTCTGCCACCCAGAGATATGAAAGAAAGGACCCTGAGATGGATGCTAAAAGTCTTTTGTTCAATCCCCAGAAGACAGTTAGAAACATTATGGGGGGAGGGTGGAAGTCCATTGTAATGTGAAATCCGTTGTAATGTTTTCTTTCTTGTATCATTTATATTGTAACCAGTTTGATGTACTCATGTAAGGATTGTATTTCAGAGTGGCTGGCCCAGCAAGCTCTGAACACCGTGTACTTCTGTGATGGGAGGGAAAATGTTTGTATTATCTGTATTGTAAAACTAGCTGCATACACAGGCACATACACAGAGACACCTTTCAGAATTAGACAGAAGCTGCTCCTAGCTTCCTTTTTTTAAAAAAAAAGTGTGTTTTGTTGGTTTTTTTGTTGTTGTTTTGCTGCTCTGTGGCACTAAGGCCCAAGCAGTCATATTGCCTTGCTAATCCCAAGGTGGAGGGGGCATCCCCCTCAGGCAATTCCTGAAGAGATAGCAGAAAAGAGATCTCCAAGCCCTAACTGACTCACAGATGACACTGCGCAGTAAAGCAAGATATGTTGCACTGGTGGTCTCATGAGTAGAAGTCCCAGGGCTCCTTGTGTGTAATTTTAAATACTAAATAGCCTGGATTGTACACTGGCTAACCTCAATTTGGCCTCACAAACCCTGGAAGCTAAGAGCTAGGCAGGTAGTAACCATAACCTTGGAAATGGGCAGTCTGTAATTTAAAGGCTGTGGAGAATGTAGGGGCTTGTGCTTGCAACCTGACTGTAAGCTCACAAAAAAAAGTACATCAAACATCTGAAAATTAATTGGCATGAAAAATTGGATACAGCAAAAAAAAAAAAAATCCAAAATTTTTCCCAGGCTGCTAGACCTTTATGGTTTGGAAGCCACTGAAGGAATCCTTTTCTGTTGCCTCTTTTTCAGTGCCTTTTCCTTTACATCAGAAAAATTAAAAGCACCCATCATCTCCCTGATCTTCCGGTTTGGGCTTCTTCGGCAATGGGCCGAAATTGCAATTGTCCGCGGTTTTGATCTGTGCTCACCGGTGGAGTGCCGCAAGCTGCCCAGATTTGGGGCTAAAGCCACCCCGTAGAGGTGGTGAAGAAGGGGGAACCATCAACGGAGTTGAGAGCTGCATCTCTCCTCCTTGGCTGACCATTATTCCCTTTCCCAAAGGTGGTTGCAACGGTGGTCAGAAATGGCCACCTCAAAGAAGAACCCGACCGGACAAGACTGTGCAGGAGGAAGTTTAAAGGAGAAAGTTTGACTGACCGGGTTGAATGGATAACATCTATTTAAGGTACCTGGAACCTGAATTTTAAAGACTAACACTATTCCTAAAAAAGATTTTAAGCTGTGAAAGAAGGAAAGGAAACGGAATTGGCTTTTTTTCCTCTAACATTGACAGTTTTAACTGGCTTGGAACATTAAGAAGAGATTTGAATAAGAAATTGATATTAATCCACTTTGACATTAATAGGCTATTTCTAGCTGAAAATAAAGTGTCAAAGGGATAAAGATTCTTGGATAATTTAAAAACTTTCTTTAAAAAAAGAAAACAGCAGAGGGCAAAAGGGAAAAAGAGTGGAATCTGGAAAATGGAGACCACCTGAACTTTAAAAAATCGATAGTGGAATTTTATCAAGGCTTGCAAAAGATACATTGTAGCTGAGACTTTGTTACAAGATAACAAAGCCCCTGGAAAGAGAAAGTGAGAAAAGAAGCAAGAAACAGTTTTGGATTATTGGATGATTCCTGGAATTTTGGATGGTGGGTCCTAATGAAACAAAATAAAATCAATTGGGGGTTGCTTAAAAATTTTTAAAATGGCATTACTCCTTGAAGAGTTAAAAATGAGACTTAAAGAACAAAAAGAAGAAGCACAAGAGGGAAGAGGATCTTTTGGCTTCATATTTCAATTTTTAGAAATGGAGATCTTGAACTATGAAAAACAAGAAACGCTGGCAGAACAAGAAGGGCAGGACAACAAAGAAGTCATCTTTAATGACCAAGCCATTTTAAGCGGGGTAAAAAAAGGGAAAGGAGGGAAAGGGAGTTAAAAACTTAAGCACTGAAGCAACAACCCAAAAAAGGTAATTTGAAAAGTAATCATAATATCAGGAAGAAGCAGAAGGGAGGATCACAGAAGGGAGAATCAGATAGGGAATAAAAGGGGGAGGGAGAAGAGAGGGAAGAGGGAAAGGAAAAGAAGCTACAAAGACAGAAACAAGATATAGAGGTACAGCAAACATACAAGAATTAAAAGACAGAGACAATGGTTAAAATTTCACTTGAGAGGATTCTGCAAGGGTGCATGGGATAGCATTGTGATATTAGAAATAGAAAAGGTTTAGAAAATATGTTAGATGATTTAAAGTGATAGAAAAATTTCTATTGACGTGTAGTGGAATATTTGTAAAGAATGATTTAAAAAACATTTTTAAAAAATGAAAAGAAACGTGGAAGATTTTTATCAGTTGACAAGATGAACTTGAATAAGAATAATAACTTTATTGACTTGTTAATAACTTGTTTTTTTTATTTAAAGACAGTAATAAGTAAAATATGAAATATAGATGATTAAAGTGAAAGACAAGCTGATATTACTAGGTAATGTTTGTTAAAAGAAATAGAAATGTAAAAGATTGTTATTAATATTAATGGCAGAGCTGTATTTGAATAGAATAATTATTCCATTTACTATTGTTATACATATATACACAGATATATATACATACATACTTTTTTCTTTTAAGAATTCAGTGTGTATTTTTAAGGGAACGTATCAAGCAGAATTCGATTGAAAATAGGTATGTGTTATAAAATAGAGGTTAGAAAATGAATGTTATAACTGTAAAGATGTAACTTACATTTTTAAATAAGATTTGAAAAAAGATACAAAGGTGTCACACTCCAGTCTAGTAATTACAGGGGAAAATTTGTTTTATGAGAAAAGATAATATGAAATTGTAAACAGCAGGCATCCCCAACCACCGGGCCCTGGACCGGTACCAGTCCATGGATCATTTTGTACTGGGCCGCAAAGAAAATAAAAATAAAATAAAAATGGCGGCTTTCTTCACCTTTGGTGAATGCTGCTGGGATCAGGGATCAAGAACACAAAGGAAAGAAGGGGAGGGAGGAAGCAACTGTCCTGCTCTCTGGCTCAGTGGTTTCAGTTTCCTCCCGCCTCATTCCTCTCTCAGTTGCGCGCTCGCTCCTCCACCAGCCCAGGAAGAAACTGCTTCAAAGAAGCCGGCAGGGTGGCTTTTCCTGTCGGCGCAGCTCCTCCGAAGCACCTGTTCACCCGCACACAGCCACCCGCGGTTCAATCCAGTGCTCCGTTCTGCCTGCCTGCCTTGGTTTCTGGTTGTTTCGGAGCAGCTTCGGCTGAGAAAAAGAGGCGAATATTTATTAAAGGGAGAGAGACACCTGAGGGATGAGGCTGAGGAAGGCAGGGCTTCTCAGCTGTCCTGCAGGGACTTGTCCTGAGCCGCAGAAACAGCTGCGGGCCGCCGCCACCCAGCGCTCAGTTTTGAAGGCGCTCCTCAGCCAGGTGCAGTTCCTAAATCTGCAGCTGAAACCCTCCGTTTTAAATGTCTCAATAGAAGAGAATATCTGTCGCTCAGGGTTGCAATGAGGAAGCCTTGGCGCTCTCTGAACTTGGTGGTTTGCTGGCGGATGTTTTATTACCCGACTAGGTAACAACATCAGATGTTACCTAGTCAGGTAATGAAACGTCTGCAAGCAAACCACCAAACTCTGACTCCACCCCCCCACCTGGTCCTTGAAAAAGTGTTTCTGAGTGAAACTGGTCCCTGGTACAAAAAAGGTTGGGGACCACTGGTAAACAGGACAGACGAAAGTATAAAAACACTGATTAGAAAGATTTTAAAAATTAGAAAAAAGATATGTAATTGAATTAAGAAAGGAATGAGATAATTTAAAATAAGGCTATAGGAAGTAAAGGGAAAAGCTATTGAAAAAATTTGCAAAAATAGTTATAAGATATGGATTAGAATGTATAAGATAAATATGTATTGAGTTAATGTCTATATGGAGAAGTGAGCACCCGGGGCCACGCTGTTCTCAAAAAAAGATATGTTATTTGTATGTTTTGTGAAAACTTAAATAAACCTTTTATTAAAAAGAAAAATTAAAAGCACCCATCGCCTCCCTGATCTGATCACCTTTTAATCTTTTGTCAAAACACTCATGTGTTTCGGGGGGGCGGGAGGGGTTGTAGGAAGTTAGCACCCACCCCTCTCCTAGAAAAATGAAATATCCTGGGAAATATTAAAAGGGCAGAATATTTCCCATAAAAAGAGTAAAGTAGAAACTCAGAGAAGCAGAAACTCAGCACCCCCCCTTTGCTAATGGGCCATTAAGGCCTAGGCCAGAGTATTCTACATAATAAAGGGTCTACCCATCTCACCACCTGGCCTGGGAAGATTGTATTGCCAACACTCAGGTGAAGCCATGTGGTCCAGATAAAGCCTACAAAGTTAGCTAAGACCCCCCACCCCTGGGAGTCTGACAGCCAATGGGATATATTTCTTACACAGGAACAGGAAACACTAAGGTGGGCCCCAACGGGTTATATAAGGGTTTCTCAGCATCTTGATCTTCCCTTTTTGACCTTTCCTTCTCACCTTGAAGTATATGATCATCCTTTTTCACTTTTTGATCTCCAAGGCATGTGGTCCTGCTGTCCACCATGAAACACTTTCCAAATAGCCTCCATGTTTCCAGTGTCCTTTTCCCCACTTGGAACTGAACCCAGAAGGATATTTCTTTCAACATGTTCATTTAAAAGCTTCTTTATTAGCTGAAGTAATATTATGAATGGAAATTGCAGCATGTATTTGAAGTAAGATCCGTGTGCTAAACCATGAAATGTATAGTATTTGTTAAAAATTTATCATTATAAAAGTCAATATATTATTTTATTATTCTTTTGACCATCACAGTCACAAAAGAAAAATGAGGGAAATAAGGAGTTGAACTACAAAACTCTATCTGTAAATGGACTTATTTAGTTTTATAACATTACAGATCTCTTTGCTTAGAATAATAAAAGGACTTCATGTCAGATTGATCAGAAATGGATCTCCCACTCCAAAAAAGAAACAGAATCTATTGTGAATATTATGGGCACTGAGTTTCATTTGAGTTCGGATTTGAAGTTCCTGATACCTGGAAGATCATATTTCACACACTTTCCTAGATCTTAGTCAACATTTTTAAAATGTTGCCTTAGTGTAGGGAATTCTTAGGTCAAATGAATTGAGATGAAATACATTTCTAATATGCTCTATTTTTAAAGAGTTGTGCAAAATATACTTTTCTTTAAGTGGAACATTCTGGAATTCTCCAGAGGATTCTTCTTGGGGAATACCACTTTTGAAACTTCACGGCTTCTCTGGAGAGGGAAGAATACTGAATTAGATTGGGATCAGGAAAGGGGAAATAATCTGAATACTCTTTTGCAAAATTACTACTTGCTCCACAGAAGAAAATCTTTAGGATGCACTGCATCCCTATTACTAATCAAAATAATTATTGTGGATATGTATGAAATTTAAATTAGAAAACTGCAATGGGGAAAGAGATAAAACCATTTTCAGTACAGTATGGTTCAATATGCCCCCTCAAACAGTTTTTAATTTTTAAAAAAGTTGTCTTTTTTGGCTAAGTTGATGGTATAAAATGCTCACTTGCTAATTTAGGGCTCTGTTGAGATCATTGTACAAGATTAAATGGAAAAGGTAGCCTAGAAAACATCCACATTCTTGGACAGTGCAATAAATAACAATTAGACAAAGGTTAGCTTAAAAATTTCTAGTGCATAGTGCATAAAGCTTGTTCTACAAAAATACAATTTTAGATACTGTTCTGCCAGTCTGATTCCTCAGTTGTTCCTTTAATTAAAACAAATAAATCCCACTGTGATCACTGGAGTACAACTTCCAAGTTACATATCTAAAATTGTAGAATTATTTTAGTTGCTTAGTATTTTTAAAAAAATTGGACAGCGGTATTTGAACCTAATTTTATTCAATTATATTTTTATGCAAAGCAGTAATTTAGGACATTTAATATAATACTTAGATTGGTAAATCAAACGAACTTTGTCATGTTTTACATGAACACTTGCCAATAAGATACTTTTCTTTGAATGGTAATACTGGTCTTCTGACAAGAAAGAGATCAGCTGAAAGTTAAATGCAAAAAATACCATGTTATTATTTCCTAAAACAGAACAAATTGTTAACATTAACAAAACCAAATTATTAATGTTAGCAACAAAATAAGAAAATTACAATACAGATACATTTTGTATATGTACAGATTTGTATAAATAATTAGCAAACTTCTCAGGTATGGGGTACCATTATTGTTCAATGACATGGATGTGAAGATAGATAGATAGATAGATAGATAGATAGATAGATAGATAGATAGATAGATAGATAGATAGATAGATAGATAGATGATAGATAGATAGATGATAGATAGATAAACGATAGATAGATTTGAAACAAAAATTCATAGGCAAATGCTTTGAAGAATTCTCTTAAATCTCATACATTTTCTATGAGAAAGATTTCTCTCTTGAAATTTCACATCTTATGCAGGACTGGTGGAAATTTACCAGATGTGGCTATCTCAGAAGGTATTTATTCAATAGAAACTAATTTTGAAAATCCACCTGAGATAATTGAGTCCCTTAGGACCCATGTGTCCTTACACTCATATAAATGATTTAGTAAGAACTATGCCTTAAATAGATTGTCACCTAATCTAAAGAATTAAGAATACTTTTATCATAGTTTTAAGGGCTGAATAAACGTTAGAATATAAATGAAGTAAGTAAATTGGACGATGCTTTTTATTTACAGAGTAGGTCCGGTAATTGCAAATGCAATATGCTACTAATTATTAAAATTATTATAATTTCCTAATTTTGGTTTTAAATGCCACCTTAAAAACGCCAGATAAGTAAAAGATATGGTTTTCGTGATAAAAGTACACAGAGAAGCACAATTACATGTTCAGTAATATATACTATATATCTGGTGCTTTCTAAAGTTATTGGAAACACTAATTAGGATTGACTGGCATTGTAGTTTGATAGTTTGACAGTTCCTGCTATTTTTTGCTCTGATCAAAGAAAGTAGTATTGTACTGTAGGCTTGACTTTGAACAAACTGAACCATTAGCTGACAATGTTTATAATCTAGAGAGGCATCAAGCTGGAGAAAGCAAATATATGAATAAAGTGTGTGCATAACTGCATTCCTATTTGGTAAGTAATATTTGGGATAGGTTCTTAATTATTATTAAACTGCTTGGAATTTCTTATGCAGAAATCCAATTCTTGGAGCAAAGAATCAAAATGGCATAGGCTACACATAATGATCTCGGTGGAAACTCAAAAACCTTAACAAGGGGATATGGCCTACAAAAGATGGCATCTGAATTTCGCTGCTGAGAACTTCTGTCACATTCCAGTTTTCCTTCTTCAATAAAGTGCAGAAAAAACGCTTATCTTAAGATCCCATCTGCTGTAGGGAGTGACTTAATTTTGAAGGAACTTCTGAAGGATGTTCTCATCCCTCCCGTAGTACAGGTGCTGATAGAAGGAACGTGTTGGGCAAACCAGGAATTCTATCATTTTCTATGAATATAACCCACACAACTAGGAATATTCTGCTTTTTTTTTTGTCTGAATCAGCTTACTCTGATTTTCCACTCTCCTTTGGCCCAGACTTGCTGCTATGTAAATTCAACACACAATTCTTACTCATGAAAAAGAATACCTGCTTTCCTTCTCTAGAAGGCAGTGATACACAGCAATGTCTGACTCAAGTTGTGTTTTAATGGACAGTAGAGTTTCATGATTTCTTTGCTGCTGCTCAGTTTCTCCTTGGATTTCTCTTACTTCTGCTTCCAGTTTGCCAATGATAGAGCCTAAATTCTGAAGCTCTATATCATGCCAATGCTTGACATCATAAAGAGAGTTTTCTAAGCCTCTTTTCTGTAAAGACAAAATATCCATGGAGTGTTCGGCATTAAATCTTGAATTTCTGTCTTTATTATTATTAAATCCATACATACTAGTTTTCAAATACAGAATCCTCCTCAGATACATACCATGTTTCTCATATAATAAGGCCGAGTCTTATTTTTTTTTGAGCCCCGAAAAAATGGATAGGCTGTCTTTTCAGGGTGACTTAATTCCCCCCCACTTGCATCTTCAGGCAGGTGGGCAGTGACAGCTTGGATGTTGACCTCGGCATTGGTGGGGCACTTCGTATCGGGGTCAATGCAGGCAGCACCATATCTGGGTGTGCAACAAAAGTACTTCCTAATGGCAAGCCCCCCCACGATTCCCCCACATTTCGCATGTTTTAATATAGGCCTTAATTTGGGGGGAGGGGCTTAATTTCATTTCATGCCTATAAAACATGCTGGGACTTCCTATTGGGGGAGGCTGTAGTGTTGGAGAAACAGGGTATTAATTTCTAGAAGAAAAAGATATTAAAAAATTATTCCTACAAAATATCCTCTATGCACAGTCTAAAGAATTCCAGTCAAAAAGATTATTTGGCCATCAAAATAAATACTAATCAAAAGCATTTAAACAGTGCCAATTTTTCTCATTAACATCAGTTTTATTTCCTTATTATCACAGTGCCTTCCAAAATTCAAGTTAAAAGTGGATAATTTAGTAATGATAGCGATAATTACTGTATTATCAGAAAGTGGGTTCCAGTTTATGATTTATAAAAACTCATGGAAAGTGTTGTTTGATAGTAAACAGTTTAGAGCTGGTCAGCTTTTTATTAAGAATGCACTAGTCTAAAAGCCCCCAAGCTTTGGGGGCCATTTGATATTTTAAGAACATGTGAACTCAAAAGAAAATGGTCATTCTAGGGGTGATGGGATCCTGTTCATAAAATGGCTGCTCTACTGCAATACATATGACCAAAAGAGACAATCAAGCATTTTAATAATGGAATGGAAAATGGTGGTGTCTAAAATATAGCCTTTTAACATAACAGCCTTAACATAACAACCTTTATATCTTAAGTCAAGGGGTACCTGCTATTTTTCATTTAATTTGAAAAGCCCTCTGGAAGAGATCAGTTTAGACTTTTAATAAGATCTGTGTATTCTTTTCCTAAACTGGCTGCTTGGGAGAAGAACAAAATCATTTTTATTTTGATCTAACTCCTAATATATACTGTTTTACAGCTTATTACTGAAAAGTGACTTTTCATCGTAGAAAGATGGTACTACGGATAATTTGAAAGAATTTGAGTTCAAAGGACAAATGGCTGAATCAACATATTGCATTAATCTAGGCTTTAGTGAATTATATTTGTTGAATAAATACTGTTTTTAATAGTATTAAGATAGAAGCCATGGTTTATAAATAGAGCATATAGGTTCACTAACATTCCAAGTCAAAGCCAAACACATTTTCACATAATGTAATATGTGAACCAGGTCAGTGATTTTTTCAGAAAGAGTTTAGTTTAGTTTAGTTTAGTTTACTTTATTGTCATTGCACCTTGTACAACGAAACAAACACCATCTTCAGTGTACATCATGACCATGACCATGAAAATAAACACAAACACACATTCTTCATCCTTCACACATTGAACCGGAAACCCTCGACACCACACCAACACTGCACTATACAGCAGAATTCAAAAGAGCTACTGCCCTGTTTTTCAGCCTATTTGTCCTTGTTTTTATTGTTCTATACCGTCTGCCAGATGGTAATTGTAGTGTATTTAAATAGAGACTTCTAGGGCGATGTTACTATTGGTTAACAGAAGCAACAATACAATTGGTTAGTAACGTTAGTATCTAATTGGCTGCCTATAGCGGTGGGAAGTTTAACTAAATGTCATTGGTTGCGAGCCGTGGAGCAGCCGCTATAAAAAGGGCTGCTGCAGTTCGACTGCAGTTGAAGTTACTGTTTATTATTAAAGAGCTGAAGTCAACTCCAGTCTGCGAGTCTCTTTACTGGCTACAGAACAGTAATAGTTCAAAAAAAGGGTTCCCAGGATGAGATGGATTTTTGAGAATGTTTTGAACTTTCTTAAGGTAGCGAGAGCTATAAGCTCTTCCAAAGAGGGGAGAGGGCAACCAATGATCTTCTGGGCAATGACAGTAACCCTCTGGAGTGCTTTCCTATCTGCCACTGTGCAATTGGCAAACCATACAGAGGTGCAGTATGTTAAAATGCTCTCTATGGTGCAGTGGTCGCCAACAGTTTTGTTTGTTTCAGTTGTTGTTTTCTGAAAGTCTCAGGTAGTATAATCTCTGCTGGGCCCTTTTGACCAGGGCTGCAATGTGGGCACCCCAGGTCAGGTCCTCTTTTAGGGTAACACTCAGAAACTTAAATCTGGCCACTTTCTCCACTTGATCTCCATTGATAAACAAGGGCTGGATGTCTGATCTGTTCCTTCTATAATCCACTATAAGCTCCTTGGTCTTATTGATGTTGAGGACCAAGTTATTGTCTCCACAACACGAAAGCAACCGGTCCACCTCATCTCGGTAGGCAGACTCATCCCCCCCCCCCCAAGATAAGTCCCACCACTGTTGTATCATCTGCAAATTCAGCAAAAGTATTACTAGCGTGAGTGGGAATGCAGCCATGCACATAAAGAGTATAGAGTAAGGGACTAACATGCAACCCTGTGGTCTACCAGTGTTAAGAATAAGGGCTGAAAAGGTATGATTACTTAATCTGACCCTCTGTGAGCGGCCAGACAGGAAATCCATAATCCAAAGGCAGATTGAATTAGAAAGCCAGAAGTTTCAGAAAGCCAGAAGGTCCAGAAGTTTAGACACTAGTCTATGTGGAAGAATTGTGTTAAATGCAGAACTAACATCCACAAAAAGCATCCTCACATAGCCCCCCCTCTGTTTTAGATAAGTCAGAGCAGTGTGAAGAGTGATGGCTATAGCGTCCTCTGTAGATCTATTTTTTCTGTATGCAAACTGGTGTTTATCAAATGTATGCGGAAGACCAGAAATGATGTGCCAACTGATCAGCACAGTCTTTAAGTACTCGGCCAGAGATACTATCAGGACCGGCAGCCTTTCTAGGGTCCACAGCCCTCAGAATGCTCCTCACCTCCTGATCCTCCACAATGAGGTGGGGGCTACACTTGGCTGGTAGTTGTATTTTATCTGTTTCTGATGTCTCCACTTCAAAGTGAGCAAAGAAATGATTCAATTCCTCTGCCATTGAAGCATCCCCCTCAGCAGGGATGACATTGATTGGTTGATGGTTTGTAATGTGTTGAATCCCTTGCCACACCTGCCTGATATTATTGCTATAAAAATTATCCTCAATCTTCTTATAATCAGTCTTGACCTTCCAAATACCTTTCTTCACATTAACTCTGGCAACACTGTATCTTGCCCCATCACCGGACCTAAGGCCTTAGTCCTGTCATGCAAGAGGCACTGGACTTCCTTGGTCATCCAGGGTTTCTGATTGGGATAGATCCTAGTAAGTTTATCCACAGTGATAGTATCTGTGGAGTGTCTGATATAGCACAGAACAGTTGCAGTGTGCTCTCCTAGGTCAGGGTGGTAAAAGATGTCCCAATTTGTGTTCTCAAAACAATCCTGAACTCGTTGGGAAGCATGTTCTGCCCAAGATTTCACTGTCTTTATTATAGGCAGAGCCCGTCTCCTAAGAGGGATGTACACTGGTGCTAAAAGCAGTGACATATGGTCTGATTGTCCCAAATGTGGTAATTGTATAACCTTATAGCCATGTTTGATACTTTGTCCAATATGTTTGCTCCTCTAGTAGCACGCTTAACATGCTGATAGAATCTAGGGAGCACTGCTCTTAAATCAGCTTAATTAAAGTCCCCCGCTATGATATGCACAGCATCAGGACACTTATTCTGCTGATTACTAATAATATTATACAAGAATCCCAAAGCTATGGTAGTATTGGCATCAGGTGGGACATAGACTGCAGTAATCAAAACCACGCTGAATTTCCGTGGAAGATATATGGGTCTACATTTAAGAGTCATATACTCCAGATCCATGGAGTGGTGGCTGTCTACAGTCTTTGTATTAATACACCAGCTTTTGTTCACATAAAGGCTTAAACCTCCCCCTTTGATCTTGCCAGAATCTCTACTCTTGTCCTGCCGGTGAGCTATGTAGCCTTCCAGCTCAACAGCTGCATCTGGAATGAATGAATGAAGCCAAGTTTCTGTGATTAGCAAAACACAGCAGCTCTTGATTAATTCAGTCTTTGCAATCTGTAGCCTTAAATTCATCCATTTTGTTAGAGATCTTGCATTGGTAAGAAATATACTTGGAATTGAAGGCTTCATGGAAATTTACCCAGCCTAAAGAAAACCCCAGCACAGCATCCTCTCTTCCACTTCCCGTTCTTCTTTCTCCACCTCTTCCTCCTTCCTACAGGGATCCATGGCTCCCCCAGGGGCCTAGCTGCCTCCTTTGGTATGTTATGAGAATGTATAAAATCGTCCGTAATAACCTTTTCACATTTCAGTCCAATTTGTAACAAGGCTTGCCAACTATAGATGCTCCTTGCCCCACAGGATTCAATCAAAGAAAGGATCCAAAACACACACAGAATCATGTACACCATACACTGAAAGAAGGAGCGGTTAGCCACAGCATCCATGTGAGCAGCTATTTTGAAAACTGTATCAAGAAACTCTTGATCCCTTACTCACCAGTGTTTTCAGTGATTCAGTCTCTACTTGAAGGCTTTGAATTTTGCAAGCTGTTTCATGAAATTCTGCCCTTAGGGATTCAGCCAACTCTGCCTCTTGTGTTTGCATAGCAGGCACTGTTTCTGTGGATTGCTGACATAATAATGATAAACAGAAAAATATTGTTTTATTTTCCAGTCTCTTCCACATAGGTATATTAGAGAAAAATGAAAGGGAAATTATTGAGTTTTGGATCCAGCTTTTTAATTGTTAACATAAATATAATTCTTAAATAGAAACATTATCAGAAGAAAATGGAAATAAAAGTTTTTGCTAATAAGTAGTGCTTCATGTTGCTAGGAAGAAGTGCTGAGTGTGTAAACACATAATTCATTTCAGTGGCTCTATCTTGTTTTCAGGATTGTGGCTATTCTAATGAGTCACAGATAAAGACTACATTTGTCAAAATGCATTTCCATGTATTTTGAAACATCTCTTCCTAATCAAATCAGAAGCATTGGACAGTCTTAATAATGAATAGCATTACATTAAAACGCAGAAGCACACAACTTGGTTAGATCTAAATTATACTAGTCTCACTTCAATCCCAGTAAAACTGATGACACTCAAGTGATTTGACCCATAAAGTTATACTGTAAGTATGACTATTGTAGGCAGGAACTAACCCAGTAAACTGAAATTGCCTAAATTTCTTAATTTCCTTCAACAAAACTTAGCCAAATTTTTGTCATCTATCCTATTTTAGACCCATGCAAAGACCCAATTCTCTGGAGAAGGCTCTAACGTTGGAAAAGGGTGAAGGAGAGGGATGAAGTCGACCAACAGCAAGATGGATAGATTCAGTTACCCTGAGTAAGTGCACCATTGAGAGACTTGAAAGAACAAGTTAGGCATAGAGTGTTGTGGAGAAAAAACTATGTGGTTGCTAAAAATCAAAATAGTAGCACATAATCATTCTACTGATGAGCAACTCTAGAGAAACAAAAAGCTTCCCATACTCTTGACTTTCGGATTTAGCCTGATAAATGTTTTTGATTTTAGGGGGTGGAGGGGATCACCAATTCACATTTGTTTTGGGAGTTTCCATTCTTTCACTTAACACTAGTTTTTGTTCCATTTGACAATTTGAAGCTAAATCTTGATAAAATAGAGGAGCAGCAATTGCTAGAATTCTTCATCCTAACAGAGCTATAGATAATCCTAGTTGCAATTTTAAACTATCAAAGAGCATCCAAAGAGTGTAATTGGAATGTCTAGAACTTTTTCAGTTACCTATCAAGTTAGGGACATCCACAATGAGGATTATTGTAAAAGTCAAAATGGTGGCTGAAACCATGTGCTTGAAGGCTTGTTTTTTAATATGCATTGCATGACTTTTTGTTCTCTTCTACACATACGCTGGATCAAATGCAAATCCTGTGGGTGTGGTGTTTTACTATTTCCTACTGAATTCTTGCTTTTATTTATAATTTTGCTGAAGAATTCTGCATAATTCAAAAACTTATATTGTATGTTGTTTGATTATGTTTAATTGGCCTAAAAGAATTTGCATTTAATTCTTATATCTTATCTTAGCTTGTTCCATGCTTACCTTAGCATGGAGCAAGATACCAGTCTCAGCATGGTTTTGTTCAATATTTTTCTCCCATTGAATCTGGATTTTCTTCAAAATGTCATCCAAGCTAATTCCAATGGGGGTTTCTGATTCTTCCACTGATGATAAAGCAAGCTGTTTGTAAAGCATTTTGATATCCTGAAAATAAAGTTGTTACAAATAGATGACCAATTCATCTAAATATATAAAATATTCATTATAAAAAATCCTGAAGCACATATTGTAATAAAAGCCAGAGCAGTTATTATTTGATGCAACTTTGCCACTATACAGTGCATTTGCCTCTACAGTAAAGAGTTGAAAGAGAGCTGTATTTCATAGTATCTGCTAGAATTTAATAGAAACATTAAAATCTAATTGTGGCTTTAAGTGGTGACTATGAATATATTTCTCTCCAGAACAAGCCATGTTCAAAGGTGTCTTAAAATGAATGGATGGCTTGCAAAATAATTTTAACTTGTCAGTCTAATAAAACAGTTATCACAGTACTTGCTTGTAATATATTGCTTTGCAAGTTTTTATTTAAATCCAGTACATATTACGTAAGAACATAAAAAGCCCTTTTGGTACAGATTGAAAGCCCATCTAATCTACCACTATTCCCATAATGGATAGCCAGATCTCTCCTAGAACTCCAAAATGTTTGGATTCCACAGCCACTGGTATTTAGAACCATGATTGGGAAGGCTATACAACTGATAGTGAACATATGCTGTACTGCTAATAGCCATTGTTTATTTTCCATAATGTTCTGTGAAAAAACGGAACAGCCTTGAATACATGTCTGTTTGTCTCAGTTTACAACACTTAATATAATTACTAAGGAGAACCCATAAATTTCAAACATGAACACAAAAGAGAGGTTTCATAATGTCTACTTATAAAGTGTTTTTCAGTTATTGGTTCTAATGTTAATTAGACTTTCATCAGTGTTTATTATATTACAGTATTACAAAATGATAAAATGCTTATTGATTAAAATAAGCATTTATTAAAATTCTGGTATCAAAATACTCTTATCAGATATAAAGTTCTTTTCTATCTTTTGTTTAGATAGAAGTAGAATACATATCTTTTTTTTGTTTCTCAGAATTGATTTACCTCTTCATGATTCTTTGACAATAAAGCTAGTTCTTTCTTCATGTTTTCTATCTGACTCTCCAGGTCTACTTTAGTCAAATTAGCATGGTCAATTACTTTATAGAGCGAGTTAATTTCATCTTCCACTACTTTTCGAAATGGTTGCTCATTTTCATACCTGCAATATAAATGAGAATATGTCAAAATACAGTATCATAAAGTTTAGACTTCTGGCATGAAGAACTACTAGTTATTGAACTCATAGTTCCAGTTTCCTCAACTTATTTCCAGTACAATTCCTTTGTTTTTTAAATATTGAAATGCATATTTATTTTTACTTTTAAATTTAATGTTACCTGTCTTTAACATCTTCAGCACATGCTTGAATACTTTCTGTTTGCAACATGAGGCGGGCATTTTCCAGAACTGCATCTCCTACCTATTCAAAGAGTCAAATGTAAACATACATACATACATACATACATACATACATACATATATATATATATATATATATATATATCCAAAATTGTATACGGATGGAACTCTATGCTAGAATAAATTCTTACTTAAGTGGTGTTTGCATGGACATGATTTAATGTTCTCCTGACAGCAGTATAGAGTGGAAAAATGGATGAATCTTCAGAGTGAACCATTGAGAAACAATAATTTGCCGCATGGCACTATTACTATTAGAATGGTTTAAAACAGCTTTTATATGCCAAATATATTAATAGCATGTTTCCTGTACACTGTATTTTCGATGAAATGGCATTCCTCTGTTATTGTATGTGATTATTCCCCAGCGATGACTGTAGATCCCAAAATGTAAAAAAAAGAAAAAAAACTCAAATATCTCTCATAGGAGTTTGGTTCTTTTATAACAAGCATGTTGTTTGAGATCTTATCTATCAGAGCCCACCCACTCCTTCCGTTTATTTTTTGATCTTCTGAAATATGTTACATTTGTCTGTATGTTTGAAATGTGTGGTTATTTCATATGCACTATTAGCTTTTTTTGGACATGTTTATCATTGGTAAATGAGTGGATAGCCAATAACTCCCACACTTGTACGATTATGTTTCCAAAAGCTGGAAATTAGTTTTGAAAGCAGTTGTGGGAGACTTGCAAATGAGGCTTCCCTATGCTGTTAGCACTTATGCTTTGGATGATATTAAGTTTCACTGATTAGTGTGTTAGAGATAGAGAAATGTCTCTATTCCCTAAACAAAATTGTAAATTTAAAATGTGACAAGGAGGGAATATAATGAAAATCTCACTTTATTCATTACATATCGAATCATGCTGGTAAAACGGTTATATAAGTGCATAAACCTGAATAGTTCTGGCAGTATTTCTCTTAATTGTTTAATTCTACTCAACTACTTCAAAGAGAAACAAGAAACAACTTTTCATTCTTCTTTCATATTTTCTTGTGAACTACTCAGAATTGTAGAGAATCAGGTGATACATTAAATAAAGGAATAAAAACTTATAGATCCCCTATGAAAATGCTCAAACTTAATTTGAATATTACAAAACAATATAAACAATAGAATTTACTTTTATGAAGACTGAATTATATCAGGTAGGAGAAACTGTCATTTGAGCTTCATCTTAAGTAGCCTCATCAAAATCTAGGTGAAATTGGCTTTGGTTGACAAATGCTTCATTTTTTTTTTATTCTTGCCATAAAGTTTCATACTTACTTGATGATAAATGGTTGTCCAGCTCTCCCTTAGAGATCCCCATTTACTGTCACTGGAAGATTTCTTGTTCAGGTAAGCACGGATATGTCCTTCAAGTTCCTGGTTGATTTGCTCCAAAGTTTTCACCTTTTCAATATAATCCACCAAGCATCTGTTCATATTCTCATAAGATAGGCTTCGTTCTTTTTCCAAACCTTGGAATAGCGGTATGGTTGTACAAGAACTATGAAGACCTTGTAAGAAGACACTGCTTATCCCCAGAGCTCTGCGGGATATCCGTGTGCCCAGACTGCTGACACTTTCCATAGGTACAATACCTATGTAAGCAGCAGATGGTCTTAAGAGGCTTCCTCCTCTGCTAATACTAAATCTTTGGCTTATGGGCACTGACCTTTCCTCAATAGAAGTTGAGGGTTCATGTTCCGCAAAGGATGTCCTGCTTCTGGGTAAGGACATGCTGTACTTCAGGAGGTTTGCACTAAATGAATTCACTCTCCTTCCCCTGACTTTCTGATGTTGCACATATAGAAATCTGCAAAGTGCTCTCTCATAAACTTCTGGAACATTTCTCATTGTTTGGGGCTACCTATCTCAGGCATATTTGTTAGAACAATTGTTTGGACATTTCACTTGGTCAGCAATCTATTTCATGAGAAATCTGCTACAAGAGCACCATGCAGCAAAGACAATGAAGTAGAGGACCATTATAGATGGGGGTGGGGGATGGGAATCCTCTGTGCATTTAAATATTTGGCTCACTTGATTTCAGCCAGTGTAAATAGTTTTGCTAGAGTCAGGTTTTCAGTGTTAATGTGCTGTTCCCAGTTGTGTTGTGTAATTATCTGATAGGTTGCCAGGAACTGTTTGGTACTGTGAAGGCTAACAACAGTGGCCTTGAAACTGCTATGAATTGCTATGCCTATCTGATATGATACAGTTGAAATGAATGTGGATTTTAAGAACCATATTTATAGTTTGGAATAAATACAAAGAAAATTCTTTATCTAAAATACCTCTTTGGGTGTTACCCCAAGAAGCCTTTTTTAAGAAAGAAATCACAGGAAACCGTAATGGGTGGATTTATAATGAAATATTCTTTGTTCAAAGTGAACCTATTCTTAAAAGAAGAATAGAAAGTCGAACATATCACTGGTTTCCTATCTACAGTATATCACAGGAGTACACCCCCTCGCATTTTGTAAATATTTAAGCATATCTTTGCATTTGACAACACTGAAGAAATGACTCTTAGCTATAAAGTAAAGTAATGAGTATATACTTGTATAACAGTGTAAATGTGCTGTCCCCTCAAAATAATGCAACACACAGCCATTAATAAACATCTAGCAACAAAAGTGAATACACCCCTAAGTGATAATGTCCAAATGGAACCCAAAATGTCAATATTTTGTGTGGCCACCATTATTTTCCAGCTGCCTTAACCCTCTTGGGCATAGAGTTTACCAGAACTTTATAGATTGCCACTGGAGTCCTCTTCCACTCCTCCATGATGACATCACAGAGCTGGTGGATGTTAGAGACCTTGCACACCTCCAACTGCCATTTCAGATGCCCCACAGATACTAAATTGGGTTTAGGTCTGGAAACATGCTTGGCCAGTCCATCACCTTTACACACAGCTTCTGTAGCAAGGCAGTGGTTGTTTTGGATGTGTGTTTGGGGTCATTATCATGTTGGAATACTGCCCTCTGGCCCAGTCTCCAAAGGGAGGGGATCATGCTCTGCTTCAGCATGTCACAGTACATGTTGGCATTCATGGTTCCCTCAATGAACTGTAGCTCCCCAGTGCCAGCAGCATTCATGCAGCCCCAGACCATGACATTCTCACCACCATGCTTGACTGTTGGCAAGACACACTTCTCTTTGAACTCCTCACTTGGTTGCCACCACACATGCTTGACACCATCTGAACCAAATAAGTATATCTTGGTCTCATCAGACCACAGGACATAGTTCCAGAGATCTATGCCTTAGTCTGCTTGCCTGCAGCAAACCGTTTGTGGGCTTTCTTGTGCATCATGTTTAGAAGAGGCTTCCTTCTGGGATGACAACCCTACAGACCACTTTGGTGCAGCATGCAGTGTATGGTCTGAGCACTGACAAGCTGACCCCTCCAACCACTACAGCAATGCTGGCAGCACCCATACGTCTATTTCCCAAAGCCTACTCTGGATATGACGCTGAACATGGGCTCTCAACTTCTTTGGTCGACCATAGCGAGGCTTGTTCTGAGTGGAACGTGTCCTGTTAAACTGCTGTATAGTCTTGGCCAGCGTGCTGCAGCTCAGTTTCAGGGTCTTGGCAATGAATTGTAGGGCAACAATTCATCTTTTCAGATCCTCAGAGAGTTCATTGCCATGAAGTGCCATGTTAACTTCCAGTGACCAGTATGAGTGAGAGCAAATTTAACACACCTGCTCTCCATTCACACTTTTTTTTAAAATAAAGTTTTATTTGGGTTTTCACACATACAAAATACACGTAAAACATCTTTTTTTAAAATAGCAAGGTCCCGGGTTGAACTTCTTTATACAGATACAAAACTCAATTTCATGCTCCTTTTTATATTCTATTCCATATCTTACACTATTTTACATTTTCTATATAGTTTTTCCCCTCTTTTAATTTTCTCAATTTTATTTTGATTATCTCATCTCAATTCAAATCATTATATTTATACTTTTGTCTGTTCTGTTTCAATTTCATATTATCTTTTCTCATTAAACAATTTTTCTCCTGTAGTTACTAATTGGAGTATGACACCTTTATATCTTTTAATTACATCCATTCAACTATTATTTAAACTTCAATATATACCTTAAGTTTATGACCTTCAATATAATACATAATACATAACTTCCAATCAAATTCTGCTTGGTACATTCTTATAATACACACTATATTCTTTTTTTTAAAAAAAAGAAAGATTGTAAATATATGTAATTATAAACCCTCATTCCATTCCAGTTCAGTTCTATCATTAATAATCATTAAAACCTTTAACATCTTTAACACTTCTGTTCAATTAAATATCATACTTCCTTAAAAACACATATAATCTCCATAATTAATTTTCCCTTATTTCTCTTCACGTTTTATAAATCATTAAATATACCTTTTGTTACATTTATTTATTGACAAGCATTCCACTGAATTACGATAGCTATTTTATCAGACATTTTAATCATACATTGTTTCATATTTTCTAAAATTATTTCTGCTACTAATATAACCATACTATCTTATGTACCTTTGCAGAATCCCTTTTTCCATTAAGTTTTCACCCATTATCTCTAAATAGGCCCGGTTTCTCTATATTTTGCTTCTGTCTTTTATAACTTCTTTTCCTTTCTTTCTTCCCTCTCATCTTCTCCCTCCCCCTTTTACCCCCTTGTCTCTCTAGTTCTAATTCTCTCTTCTGCATTTCGTTCTTCTGTTGCTTTCTGATTTTATACTTATTTTTCACTCTATTTTGGGGGGAGTTGTTTTTCCCAATCTTAAACTTTCCATTCTCTTTCCCCGCTTTCCTTCCCCCCCCCCATCTAAGATTACTTGTTCATTAAAGGTGGCTTCTTCTTTGTCGCAATCTTGTTCTGCAGGCATTTCTTGTTTCTTATAATTCCAAATCTCCATTTCTAAAAACAAATACGAAGCCAAAAGAACCTCTCCCTTCTTGTGCATCTTCTTTGTCCCTTTTAAGTTCCATTTTCAGTTCTTCTAAAAGTGGAGCCATTTTAAACAGTTTCAAACAGCCACCCAATTGATTTTAGTCATTCAAAACAATAACCAAGAATCCAGAAATCATCAAGTAATCCAGATAGTCCCAAGTTATATCTTCTTATTTCTTTTTTGACTTTCTCTTCCTGGGGTTTTTGTTGCAATATTTCAGTTGGAATGTATCTTTTGGAAGTCTTGTTGATATTTTGCTGTAAATTCTTTTTTAATTCCAGGCAGTCTCCTCTCTTCCAGATCCTTCCCTTTTATTCTTTTTCTCTCCTTTCCTGTTTTCAAAAGCTTTTAATTATCCAGAAATCTTTATTATCCCTTTTATTTTTTTTTATTTTCAGCATTAAATGCCTATTGATGTCAAAGTGGATTTTTTTCCAATTTCTTGCTTAAGTCTCTTAGCTGTCAGTATAGGAAAAGGAGAAAACCAAATCTTTTCCCTTTTCTCTCTCCTTTGCAGCTTAAAAATCTTCTTAGGGAACAATGTTATTGTTTTTTAACAGTTTCAATTCTTATTCGTTGGTTTTGCTGTTTGACCCGGTCAACCAAAACTTTCTCTTCTTATTTTCCTCCTGCACATTCTTTTCTGGTTGAGTTCTTCTTTGTGGTGGCCATTTCTGACCACCACTGCAACCGCCTTCGGGAAAGGGAGTAATGGCCAGCTGGGGAGGAGAGATGCGGCTTTCCTCAACCGTGCTGGCAGTCTCCCCCCTCTTCACCACCTCTATGGGGTGGCTTAGCCCCGAAACCAGCTGGCTCGGGGCGCTCCAGCGGCGAGCACGGATCGAAGCCTCACAAAGACAAGGTTTCGGTCTGTTGCTGAAGAAGCTCAAACCGGAAGTTTCACCATTCACACTTGAGAACTTGTAACACTAACAAATCACATGACACTAGGGACGGAAAATGAGGCTCCACTGGACATTATCACTTAGGGGTGTACTCACTTTTGTTGGCAGTAGTTTAGACATTAATGGCTGTGTATTGCATTATTTTGAAGGGAGAGCATATTTACACTGTTATACAAGCAGTATATTCTCTACTTTATACATTTTAGCCAAGTGACATTTCTTCAGTGTTGTCACATGAAATGATATACTTAAATATATACAAAATGTGAGGGGGTGTACTCACATTTATACTGTATAAATATATACTCATATATATTGTATAATAGAAAATAAAGGTTTGCTATGGATAAAAAAATATGGTTTTGAAGTTGCTAAAAGTGAAATTGAAATATACTGTGTACTAATGATGAACATCTTATAGCTAAGGTTTATAAAATGTTACATTGGACCTAAAAAGGGAGCATGTCAAACACTGTATCATTCAATGGGCAGGAAATTTTGATTATAATAAAATGTTAGAACAATGGGAAAATATGTTGACGGAAGGCTTGAAATTCACATTGAATTAAAATCTTAAAGAGAATTTCTATAAAATGATGAACTGGTAGTATTTAATACCATATAAATATTATCAAAATGCATAAGGGTGTTTTGAATGTTTGTCGGAAATGGAGGTGTAAGGAGAAAATCATATATATAATTTCAATTATATATATGAGTTACTGCTTAATGGGAAAAGTACATCATAGGCCAGAAATGAGATAAAGACAATGAATATAGTACAATGAAAAAAACTTGCAAGGAATATTCATAACATGATTAGAAGTAAGTAAATAGAGACCCATAATAGAAGATGGAATCAAGATGGATTGTGAAATTGTAGTGTCCACTGTAATGCATTCTGGTTTCATATTAATTTAGTGATGACTCACCTCACAGAAATATTTTTAGTCCAGGACTAAGCATAATATCTAATGAATATGTGCCAGAATATGGCTGTGTCGATGAACCATATTAATAAGACCATAAAACCATTCAGAACAATTTCAACACACTTTCAAAAATTTTGAAACACAAATGGTGGATCAAAGTATAAATAAATGAATGTACACTAGGTACTGGGAATTGCTTTTAAAAGGATGTAGAATCTGTAGCCCTCTAAATGCCATAAGGTCTGGTTATTTGGTAGATCATCTATTCTCCATAGTATTTGCCTGACCAACTCAATTCCACTTGGCACCCTTCAATTAAAAAATATATATGTTGGAACCCTGGAAATATGCCTTCTCTATGGCAGCACCTGACCTCTGAAATGATCCATGCTCTGAAATTTGGGTAATCACACCCTGCTGATGTTTGTAGGGCCTTGAAGATTTGACTTTTCGCTCAGATTTTTAGCTAGGATAAGTGTAGCCTTTTCTGAAGAATGGGAATGCTGCTTGGTTTTTGCCATATTTTGTTCCTTATTTTTTACTATTTTTATTATTATTTGTTTCCCCCTTTTTTATTTGGGAACCTTCCAAAGTCACTGGAAATTGATGGTTGTTATTGTTGTTATTGTTGTTGTAAATAATATTAATATTATATGCACAACAAACCTCACAGAGATCCATTTCTGACAGTTTGGGGGAGAGAAACAAGCCAGGATCTCTGCTGCGTCTGCTTTCCTTGTGTACAGCCAAAAGCTCACAAAAGGCAGGAAAATGAAATGCCAAGCTTGACCTGTACCCACATTTTGCATATTAACCCCACTTTCTCAGCCTGCTACCCAAGTGACCCTCTCCTCCTGTTGGGGCTTTAGGAATATCTCTCAAGCAAATCCACCCACCATTTTGCCACAAACCGCCCTGCTCTGACTAAGGGCAAAGCTAAAACAGGAAGAAGATGCAGCTGTGGCTCCAACTGCACTTGCTCACTGGCCTCGAACATGCTCAGCAAGTGCCAGCAATGCCTGTTGTGGTAGCAAAGGCCAGAGCTGAAGAACCATTTTTGGCTTCTCTGGAGTATGAGCTGCCCTGAAGGAAAAAATCAAGACATGTCTCAAAAATAAGCCCTAGGGCTTATTTCGGAAGTCAAAAGAAAATAAGTGGGTCTTGTTTTCAGGAAAACATGGATACTAAAACAATAAATAACAGCTACAGGCAGATATGAGGTGCAAATTGCAAACTATAAACAGATACTCCAGTTTCATCCTAGTTAGAAATGTTCCTACCAATCCATGAATGGAGAGACTGCAATAAATAAGTCAATACCTGACAAAGAAGAAACAATGCAATTCTGGGCAGAGTTATGGGACACCCCAAAGAAATACAAGAATGCAGCTTGGCTAAAGGAAGTGGATAAGAATAAAACTGAAATTAAACAATTTGTAATAATATCAGAAATGGTGGAGAAAAGACCAAGGAAGGTCAAGAATTGATCAATAGAAAGTGAAAATGAAGTGCATGGTTTTTAGTTGAAACATTTGAGTGGTCTTCACTTGTTGCTAAACAGTTTAACAACATACTGCAAGGAGGTAAAAATTGAAGAGTGGCTAACATCTTGCAAAACCTATTTGATAATGAAAGATTCTGCAAAAAGGGCAGCATCAGGCAACTACAGGCCAATTACCTGCTTACTAACAGTATGGTAGCTGATGCAGTCCAACAGCATAGTTGAAAAAAGGTTCTTTCTTCCTGAGTAGAAAGGAAATGGCCCTAACAGCAGAAGAACAAAAGATCAACTCCTACTTGACACGATGGTTCTGGAAAATTGTAAGAGAAGACCAACTTGGATGTAGCATGGATTGTTAGTTTGACTCCCCCCACATGACTGGATAATCAAATGCCTAGAAATACCAGGAGTCAGTAGAAACATCAGAAGCTTTGTGAAAAGTTCAATGACACAATGGAAGACATGATTGCTGGTCAATGCGGAAATATTGAGAACGGTTAATATTGAGAGTAATCTTTCAAGAAAACTTACTATTACCCAGGGGTAGGTTTCTACCAGTTTGCATCGGTTCTATAGAACCAGTTGTTAACATCACCGGTAGTTCTAAGAACTGGTAAAACCGACCCATTTGGCCCCTCCCCACTCCGCCAGTCCTATGGGCCAAAAACTGATTTTTATTACTGCACATGCACGAATATCCCTTCCTCAGTCTCCCCCCACTTGCCCCTCCCTTCACTGCCCTGGCCCCCACCCCTATCCGCCGCTCCAATATAAAAAAAAAACCCGGATTTTTTTTAAAAAACTTTTTTTTACTGTGCACGCATGAAAATCCCTTCCTCATCCCCCCCCACCCGCCTCTCCCTTCGCTGCCCCAGCCCCCACCCCTACCTGCTGCTCCAAAGTAAAAAAACCCGGTTTTTAAAAAAGACCCAGTTTTTTTACTGCACATGTGCAAAAATTCCTTCCTCATTCTCGCCCACCCACCTCGCCCTGCCCCTGCTTATAGCACATGTGCGCTAACTACAAAAATTTTACCACTCTGTGCCATCGCTCACACCAGCAGCAGCAGCAACAGTAGCAGCAGCAGCAGCCTCCAAGCCAGCCAGCCTCTGAGCCAGCCAGCCATTGCTGCCTGCCTTCTGCCACCCTACTGAGTGAGTGAGGGCAAGCCACAGCCCCAGTCGCAACCACTGCTAACCGTCCTCGCCCGGCTGGTCTGCCTCCCAGGCATGTCTTGCCTGGCCTGCCCCCCAAGACTGACCTGCCTGCCTTACCTTAAAGAAGACGTCCTTACCCGCCCTGCCTATCCCGGCGGCCTCCAAAGATGCGGATGCATAAATATAATCTCCAACCCAGTCATCTACCTACTGCTGCCAGTCCTGGTCAATTGCTTACCCCTGGGATGCCCACCGCCCTTGCTGACGCTTCCTGCCTTGCCCACCCGCATCTTCCCTCACCCACAGCCCTCCATTGTTGCTGCCTTGCATTTCCACCACCGATTGGTAGTGAGTAGGCAAAGCAGCAGCTCCTGGTGGCCCGGTCCCCTACCTCCTCTTGCGCCACCGCCAGCCAACTCCCAGGCCTGGTGTCACTGCCATCTTGGCTAGGCCGCCAGTGCCAGCACACCACCTTCCCTCACCCGCCACGGCCCAAGGATTGCTGCCTTACCTTCCTACCACCAATTGGTAGTGAGGAGGCAAAGCAGAAAGTCCTGCTGGGCCGGTCCCCTACCTCCTCCTGCCGCCACCAGCCTGGTCGAGAGCCAACTCCTGCACCGGCCATCCTCGCTGCAGCAAGCTAGAATACTGAGGAGGACCCCAGCATAGTTGGCTAGCCAACTTGCCTGCCTCCTTTTTTTAAAAGTTGCTTTTCTTTATTTATGTATTTATATACTTTGTTACTATCTGTTTTTGTTTTTATTAATAATAAAAACAAAACAGATACTAAAGAAATAAACACATAAATAAAAAATATTTTACTATTCATCTTGATGTTTCTTCTTTGCTTAAAGAAACATCAAGATGAATAGTAAAATAATTTTTATTTATGTGTTTATTTATTTCGTTAGTATCTGCTTTGTTTTTATGATTAATATAAACAAAAACAGATAGTAATATATATATATAAAGACATAAATAAAGAAAAGCAATTTACCAAAAGGGAGACAGGCAATTTCTTGTTACATTGATGTTATACATTGTATATTTCCGCTTAAATCAATATATAGCAACATCAATGTAACAAGAAGTTGCATGCATATATAAATGGATTATTTTTAAATAAAAGTTGTTGTTTTTTAACATAAACAAAACAAACATAAACATAAACCATCTTCAGTTACATATTGTGTTGGTTTGTACAAATCACTTGTGCACAATCTCTGCAGTCTTTCCCTTCCAATTTGCATTAATCCTTACATCATAAATCCACTATATATATTTATATTATTACTATTATTAATTACTTACTAGACTAATATTACATCATTTGATGTGAGCAAATCACCATTTTTACTTAATCTACGTTATAATGTTCATTTCATCATCACCAATCTATTCTACAACAATATATCCTTACTTTACCTTACCTCTGTAATTCTATTATATTTATAAAGTATTATAAAATATTTCATAAATGAAAAAGCAAAGCAGAAACAAATATCAATAAGTACAGCAGTGTAACAGAAAAATTATTTAATTTTCTTCGTATTGACTTATTTCTAATTTTGTTAATTATATCAACATATTTATAATTATCAACCTTCTGTATTTAATTCATAACATATTTATAATGATCAACCTTCTGTATTTAATTCATACATAGCAATGATCATTCTCCACCTAATTTCTATCTCTTAACATTTCTGCACATTGTAATTTTTTAATTTCATTTTCATCTATGGGAATCTCTTCGTGTTCTGTCTCTTGCACAGTGCTAGATTTATAGCTGTGCAGATGCAGATAGATAACTCAATAAAGCTTCCATAACAAAGTTCATTTATTGGTACATCAGGTATCTTCATAACTCACATTTATGATGAAGTTCTTCTTTAATGACCAATCCTTTGTATATCTGCCTTGTACGTGAAAGATGGTTATCTCCTTAACCCATCTTGTAGCGATAGAAGGAAGATGCCATGAGGTAGAGAGTTCAGACAAAGAATGAGGAAAACTCCCTTAGCCCATCAAGGGTCAAGTCAGTGACCAATCAGGATTACAGATGTAGCCACGTGAGATGAACTACATTTCCCAGGATACCTTTAACTACATTTACCATAATGCATTCCCTTAAGGGGACAACTCATAATTCCTAAGTAACTATCCAACTCCCATAGACTGGCTGGGACAGCACACTCCCCACCTGGAATTGTAAATTCCACTATTAAAAGAAGAGAAAAAAAATTAACTATAAACTAAGATAAGCAGTAAACAGTAATATTAACTGAATAGAATATAACAATATAACTAAGATAAACAATTAACTATATAACTAAGAAAAAAACAGCAAACATTAATAAAGCATCAAACAAAGCAAAGCAGGCAAAGCTTGAGGTTCAATCTTCAAGTTCGGTCTCTTGGTGCAAGTCTCCTGGTCACCTCTGGCAGCCTTTTAGAGTGTACAGGTACTCTTGTTGGCAAAGGTGAAAGTCTGGTGGTCACTTCTGGTGGCCTTTTAGGGTGGACAGGTACTTGGTGGCAAAGGTGAAAGTTTGGAGGTCGCGTCTGGGGGCCTTCTAAGGTTGGAACAGTACTCTTGCTTCCACGGTGTCAAAGGGCATCGGGAAGCTGTTGGAAAGGGCGTTGCAGAGGCATATACCTGTGTAGAGTGTCTTAATGGACGTCTGGTGGTTGTTGGCAGCCGTTTAGGGTGTTCTAGCGAACGCGTACTGATTGGCAGTGGACTTTGAGGCTGGAACTTCATTCTTGTTTTCAGTGGTGCTAAAGGGCGTCGGAAGGTGGGTGGAATGGATGGTGCTGAGGTATTTGCCAGGGTTGGAGCCTGTATCTGGGCATCACTGACAATTCCTACGATCCCCCATCCTAGTGGAGATTTGATGGCCACTGGGCCGTCTACAGGACCGCCGACTGACTCGGAGAGGAGAAAGGTGCATGGGGCATTATTTCCCAGCAAGAGTAAGATATCAGCCTTGGGATCTAGAGTGGGAAAGTGATGAGCAAGGTGCTGTAGGTGAGGCATGCTACTTATGATCTCAGGTGTTGCCATCTGACTGCGGTCGTTCGGTATGCCTTCGCATTCAAAAACGGGCGGTAGTGGGAATTGGGTACTTCCATCTAATGACTCTATACAAAGTCCAGTAGCTCTCCTCCCTGCCGTGCTTCTTGGTCCGTGGCATGTTGATACAGTGAAGGGAAGTTTGGCCTGTTGCACCTCAAAGAGGTCGAAGAATGCAGATCTGGCCAGGGTACAGGTGCTTTGAGTGTCTATCTGTACCTAAATTTTCACGGTGTCTTCAGGACGTCCTTCGGGGTACACTTTGGCTAAACAGATGGGAAGACACAATGAGGGCATGGTGAGTCGGCGCACAGTGTTGTGCAGTTTACACTCATGCGTGGTTTTGGTTGCGATTTGTCAATCAAGGAGCCCTGCCTGCTTCTGTGTTATGTTGAGGCTCCTTGTCTGAAGGAGGGTTATGAAATATCTGCCGTGGTGGCTCGGCGTCTGGATGCAGCATGGTTGGGTGTTGGTCACTTTTGCAGATGTGACATTGCACTTTGGTTGTGCAGTATTCATGTGAATGCTTGGATTCGCAACACTTGTAGCAGTATTGGTACTCTCTTAGCAATTCTTTTTGTTGGGACAGTGATTTTGCTGCAAACCCAGTGCAGCTGTTCAGCGAGTGGCGAGTGTTGTGCATAGGACAAAACTGATTTCTTCTTGTAGTGGGAAATCTAACTTGGGGTGGATGGGATGAAGTCTCTCCCCAACTGTGTGTGGGGGAGGAGTCAATCTCAGTATCATGGACAACCATGAAGGGTCTTTCTCTGGTAGTATGTATAGGGCCTGAGGGCAATATATGGTTGGTTTTGTATCTTCTGGTATTAGGAGGACTAACAGCTCTGAGTCCACGGGCTCGGTATGTGTTGCACACTGTAGCTTGGTGGGAGACAAATTCTTCAAGAAGTGTGAAGGATACAAAGCACCATGGCCATGAAGGTGTCAGTCAACTGGAGCCACTTTTAAATTAGTACCTGCAGGAGTTTCCAAACAATTTTGTTCTGTGTGTCGACATCATCGAGACAGGAGAGTGTTGGTAAGTTGGAATCCTGTTGTGCCGTTCTCAGCTGGACAAGTATATTAGTGAGGTCTATGATTCGGCGGGGCTTGTCGATAGGAATTTTAGGGAAATTGTTGAGGCTATTTAGGAGCGTTGCTTCTACATCCTCGGGAGCGCCATACAGTTTGTCAAGCCTTTTCCATGATAACCATAGGACAGTGGCTGGGTCATCGAAGTGGGATATCAACAGTGCCCTCAGTATGTCAGAAGACTGTGGCCCTAGCCATGCTATCAAGTGTTCAATTATCACATCAGGGTTCAGGCGAGCCGCCTGAATGGGGTACAGGAAAAGTTTCTTCCAAACTAGATATTCGCCACCTGGCTTGTCAGAGAATCTGTGAACTCCATTGGCATGCAAATTTAGCTTTCCACTCTGCACAGCCAAGTTTCTCCAGTAATCTTCAGCATTTGCTGAGGTGGGGGGAGGTATTGATGTAGAGGGTTCTCTCCCTGAGTTCTCGTAGGATGGCTTCGTAAATCAATGACAGGTTGTAGTCTTCTTCCCAGTACTTATGGAGGATGTCATCCTCCCATACTGGGGACGATGGTCGAATGTCACGCTGCTGTGTTTGTTGGGCACGGCTACCTTGTGGTGCTTGGGAGCCGGATTGGTATTGAGGTTGTGGCAGGAATGCTGCTGCCTGTGGATTGAGTGTGGCAGTTGTGATTGGTTGCAGGTCAACTTGTTGAGAAGTTGGTGTGAGCACTGGTGGGCTACATTGCTCAGCCAGAAGGGTGTGAGATATTGCAGTAGGGTTGCTGGTGCTGGGAAGAAAATCTCTAACATCAGTTGGGGAAGGTTTACTGTTGGAGGGAAGTGAATCTTGTATTTTAGGTCGTACATCAGTAGCGTAACTAACGTGTAGAGTCTGTGGTTGAGATTCAACCCTGTGTTTCTCTGTTTGTGGGAGACTGCTAGCCAATTGAGGTGGTTGCATCTGCTTGTTGCGAAGCGAGTGCTGCTCATCTACATGAGCCATGTATCTGGGCTCTCTTCTCCCAAGTCTTCAAGGTTGAATTGGAGGGAGGAGTGGCCAACTCCAATTTGGCCATTTCTGCCTGTTGTTTGGCCTGGGCTTTGGCTATTTCTGCTTGATGAGCCACTATTGCCGCCTTCTGCCGTGTCACCTCCTCTGTGGCACATAGCTCTGCGTCTGCTACTGCAGCGTCTACTTCAGCTTCTGCAGCCCATTTGGCGTAACTTGCTGCTTTGGAGGCCTGAGATGTGCCACTACGACGGGAGGATGTTCTGGAAGGCTGGTGGGAGCCAGCAGCAGAGAATTGGCACAAGACACTAGAACCTGCCTGCGATCTACCCGACTTGGGATGGAGGGAGGAGACTTTCTTTGAGTAGTGGGAAAAAGCTGCTTGTGATCAAGGAGCTATGTCAGATGTGGACTTCTCCCTCGGTGTTTGTTCCTTCTGTAATGCAACAAGGACCATGGCCTGGAAGGAGTTTCTGCCTTTCTGAATGCTGTCTTCGCATTCTTTGTTCACCTCCTTGAAGCACTGAATGTGTTCTTGGAAATGTGGGTCTTCCAGGTTCGACTGAATGTACTTGAGTTTACTTTCACTGTCTCTCCATTGTTTGAGGTGCTCCTCTAACTCCTTCTGCATCAGGAAGATGGTCTCAAGGGGCAACTTGCTTTTGGGGGTGTTGCAAATCTTGAACAGCTTTGTCCATGAGTCTGCATGATGGTGATACTGCCTTTCCCAATCCTCTCTGAAGCATTTCACTGTGGGTGAGGTAAGCTTCCTATGCTGCCTGAGGTCGTAGGCCTTCTGAGGTATCGCGGCTTCTTCAGAGGGTTGGACAATCTAAAGGCGGTTGTTGGGAATCAAGCTCCATGTTTACATCAAGGGTGGGTGGAGGATTCGGGTCTTCTGGTACATCATAGACATCTGTCATGGCTGAGGAAGTTACCATGCTTCAAATTGGGAAAGGAAAAATTCTGGAAAATTTTAGTGATTTTTTTGTGCAATTCCTTTTTATAATAGGATACGCTGCAAGCAGGTGGCAGAAGGTAGAATTGTTGCTGGATTTAACACTTGAGCACATAGGTGGCACTGCAGAGTCTGGGTGATGCTAGCACAGCACATGGTATGGCTGTTTCTAGGGTGCAGTGTGAGTGTGCAACAGAAGGGGGCACTAGAGGTTGCATTGCGAAGTCTGAGGACTAGAGGGCTGAACGCAGAAATATGTGCAGCAGAGCCTGAAGACTTGAGGACAGAACGCAAAAATATGCCTATAAGGGTTGCTTGCTTCACAAGGTGGCAGCAGAGGGTCTGGAAGACACTGTTGCTATGCCCATATTAGGTTGCAGTTACTCTTGGCATCTTTCAATTAAGTTGATTAAATGGTGCACAATAGTTTCATGATCACTGGTCAATATTTGAGAAATTGTGGAAAAAATCACATAAGGAGAAAAAAAATCTTTTTTTTGTTCAAAATAAAATAAAATGACTTCACTGTAAATTTCTTCTTGCCCACCAGATGGAGCTGGTAGGTTGTAGGTAATCTTGGAATATTTGAAATAAATTGATTAAATGTTCACAATAATTTCAAAAGGAGTTATCAATGCAAACACGTATTGGAAACTCAGGGAGACTTTTCTTTTGAGTACCAGATTCAGAAATCTTACAGAGTCCTGTTAAAATTCCTCTTGGGAGGTGTAATTTGAGACACAGCTTTTCCTTCGCTGAAGAGAAAGGGAAGGGGGATCAGTAAAGGCTTTGTCTCCCTTCCAAATGATGCAGATAGTAAAATCAGCTTCTGGTTTCCATTTAAAAATACAAGCAAGATTTCTCAAACTTTCCAACGGAGGTTTGACTTAACTTTGGAGAACGGGGAAATTTCTAACTCTCTTTGTTATGCAACTAGAGTCTCTGAGATAGTAGGAAGGCGAATTGAGCAGAGAGGAGGGGTGGGTGAGTGGGTAGAAAGGTCTTTTTGTTTGTAGCATGTGGAAAACTCCAGCCCCTCCCAATATCCACAGCATGTAAAGAGATCCAATGCTCACAGAGAGAAACGACGAGACATGCAGGTTCAGATCAACATTGCACATTCACTCCTGGCTTCAATATCACATTGCTTTATCACAAATCCAAAAATTAATAAAAAAATTTAATTTTACTTTTCTGATGAGTTAGGATTCATCTTTCACTGTTCTGTCTCTTGCACAGAGCTAGCTTTATAGCTGTGCAAATGCAGATAGATAACTCAATAAAGCTTCCATAACAAAGTTCATTTATTGGTACATCAGGTATCTTCATAATTCACATTTATGACAAAGTTCTTCTTTAATGACCAATCCTTTGTATATCTGCCTTGTACGTGAAAGATAGTTATCTCCTTAACCCATCTTGTAGCGATAGAAGGAAGATGCCATGAGGTAGAGAGTTCAGACAAAGAATGAGGAAAACTCCCTTAGCCCATCAAGGGTCAAGTCAGTGACCAATCAGGATTACAGATGTAGCCACGTGAGATGAACTACATTTCCCAGGATACCTTTAACTACATTTACCATAATGCATTCCCTTAAGGGGACAACTCATAATTCCTAAGTAACTATCCAACTCCCATAGACTGGCTGGGACAGCACACTATTGTGCAAACAACTCTAGCCGCTATTAACACATGTAACATTAAATATGTATTGTACTCCCTTTATGTGGGTACCAACAAAGTATTACTGGTTTTAAAATTTAAATCTATATGTTGCTTTACCATTTTTGCTAACCTGGACACTATATCCTCTTGAATAGCTACACTAGCAGTGCCCAATACTGAATTCATATATTCCAGTTTTTTAAACTGAGAAATAAATTTCAGAAAAAGAATTCAATATTGCTCGGTGAATGTGCCTATCAATTCCATTTGTAAGCTAACTTTTTAGATGATTTTGTACTATCATCTTTTTTTTGTACTATATATATCTGTATAAGGCTGTAAAAAGCTTCAGTATATTTTTAAGCTGCATTCTAAAAAGGTTAGTTGACCGAACATGGCTTCACCTGGCTTCTCTCCCTCTGCTATAGAGAGAGCATTCCATTAGGGACTGTTGTTCCAGGTAAGTAGTCTTGGCTACGAAAGATTTTTGTGCCACTACTGGCACAAAATAACAAACTCCCTTGGTTTGTTAATAGTATTTCCATTTCAAGTGTTCCTTTTTCAATTAATCAATTGTAATTATGAAACTATCAGCCATTCTTTTATATACACAGTGCAACATCTTTTTTATAGACTGTCATTTTCAAATCCACTTTCAGTTCCGTCTCAGTCTTGTCTGGTGAAACTTGTTCCTCTTCCATAACATCTTTTAAACACTAACTAGCTATAGTGTCAGGGACTTTTAAAAGTAACTGAATATTACTGATCTCCATTCCTTGTCTGCTTTCTTTGCTTGCCATTGCCTTCACCACTCAACTTACTACAACAATCGAGTCCAAACCACTGGTGATTTTTTTTGCAGCATATTGCCAAGATGAAAAGGCAAATGAATTTGTCTGCTTTCTTCAGCAATAAAACAAAAGGAGATCCAAAAGAGTCACAACCACAACCATTGGAGTCTGAGGAAAGCAGAGCCAGCGCATCATCCATCGAAGAAAGTGGAGCCAACACATCATCCACACCAGGACCAGAGGAAAGAGCCAGCACATCATCCATCGAAGAAAGTGGAGCCAGCACATCATCCACACCATAACCAGAGGAAGGAGCCAGCATATCATCAGGTACTGGAAGAGCTGAATCAGACATTGAAGAGAACCTTCCTGACTGCTGACACTGCAGCAATACAATAATTTTAGGGAAAAATATGATGGACTGGACATTTCATAGAAAAAATTAGGTTGCAAGTGTTAGGTATAACATTGGTCACCTAACTAGTTTGGGTAAGATAATAT
>NW_020769444.1:1108963-1141580 GCF_900518735.1 Pseudonaja textilis | reverse complement strand
ATCTCAATAAAGGATTCCTTTTGATAGGTTTTGATACGTTTTCAGAAATTCATTCTAGTTGATTGAATGGGAAAAGTTCTGTAGCCTGACATAAAGCAGTGTCTGCAATAGAGGTCAGCCCAGAGAGGAAATTTAAACAAAAAACAAAAAACCTTCACTCTATCGAGGGAACCCTGCAAAAAAAAAAAAGGAAAATGTCTGAGTTTGGTTCTGAGCAAGGACCAAGGGGAAGCCGAATGCTGGGGAGAAACGTCGACAGTTACCCAGCCAGATACTGACTCGGTGCACCCCACTGAAGATAACGAAGCTGCCTACGAATCCTCCACAAAGCCCCAGTGGTCTATAGGCATAGGAAAGAAAGACAGCTGGGATAGAAGAACCAGGGGAGTAACTCTCACCTGGGGTAATCGTAAACCCGGGTGGAAATTGGAGCTGGAGGCCCTATCGGATCAGGAAGAATGGGGCGAGGAGCCACCAGCCAACGACCGACTGAGACGGTACATAAATCGCCTCGTGAAGGAAACCCTGGAGAACCTCGAGGTGAGGGATCCACCAGGATGCCAACACAGGAGAGCGAGGGAACCAGAAAATGAAAGAACCGAGCCACTACCCTAGATTCAGCTGATAAAGATAGGGCAGCAGGACAAGCTGAAGAACCAGCAGCCATACCAGGTACCCAACCTCTAACCACCCCAGAACAGGGGATTAACCCTGGCCAAACCAGAGACATACAACTGCAGAGGAAGGTACCATCCCTGGGAATAAAATTCGATGGAGACCCCCAGAAACTGGGATTTTTCCTGGTGCAAGTCCTCACCTACATGCAAGAATACGGGCAGAATTTCCCAACCCAGGGATCCCGACTACAAGTCGTCACCCTAGCCCTTGAAGGATTCAGGATGCACCCAATGCCTAATAAACCCCTCCCTTGCAGAGAAATTGGGGATCTAACTGAAGGAAATGGAAAATCCCATTGTTTTCTGCCAATTAAAGGGAACTATAGAGGGGTGGGGACCCAGCTAGGTTTACCACAGAACCATTGAAAATAAGACTAGGGAACCATAGTGAAATGCTCTCATTCATTGTAGCCCCAGGAATGGAAGAGACGCTAGTCCTAGGTCTCACATGGCTGCGGAAATGGAATCCAAAAATAAATTGGAAGAGAGTAACTGTACAATTCCAGAGAGACGTAGTATTTGCAAACAGTTCAGAGGAAAGGATAAAGAAAGGAACAGAGAGTCAGCCCTGACTGGACAGTCGGCTGAACCATTAACATACCCAACAAGTACCAGGATCTGGCCCAAGCATTTAGTGCAGAAGCTTGTGATGAACTCCCACCCCATTGCGCCATAGACTGTGCTATCAAAATCCTACCAGGGGCTACACTCCCAAAACCACAGATTTACTGCATGTCTCCCAAAGAACTAAAAGAACTTATCGATAAAATTTTTAAAAGGAGCTTCATCGAACTCATCCGACCAAAAATAGCTGCTCCAGTGTTATTCCACGAAAAGAAAAATGGCTCTGTACGTTTGTGTGCTAATTACAAAAAATTATGTGATTTACATAGAGAATATGTATCCACTCCCCCTCAAGTACATGTTAGCCCACCTCTCATAAGGAAATGTTTTTTCAAAGTTAGACCTACAAGAGATATATTACTGCATCAGAATAAAGGAAGGGGATGAGTGGAAGCCAGCTTTTAACATCCCATTGGGATGCTAACAATTTAAAGTGCTCCCTTTGGGACTGCAAGGAGCGCCTGCCGTGTTTATGCAATTGATCAATGAAACTCTTCATGAATTTTTATATAAAGGGGTTCTAGTGTATCTTGATGATATTTTAATCTACACAGAAATGATGGAAGAACACATCAAGCTACTCCATGCAGTCCTCACAAAACTCTTAGAAGCTAAACTATATGCAAAACTAAATGTGAATTCCACCAAGAAAAAATTGACAATTTGGGGTATAGAATATCCCACAAGAGAATAGAGATGGACCCACAGAAAGTAAAAGCTGTCATGGACTGCAGCCCACCGCACACCTGCAAAGATTCCTGGGGTTTGCGAACTTTTATCGCCAGTTCATTCCAGCTTTTGCAAACATCGCCCTCCCTATCACGAACTTGCTAAAAATGAAGGGGGAGGAGAAACCCAAACCAAGGCAACCCCTTATCTGGACAATGGAATGCCAAGTGGCATTCGAAAAACTCAAAAGTCTATTCTCAGCAGAACCGGTCCTTAAGCATCCAGATCCCGAACAACCTTTTGTCATCCAAGCAGATGCTAGTGATGTTGTAGTTGGAGCAATCCTCCTCCAAAAGAATGGAAATGGACAATTACAACCATGCGCTTATACATCCAAGAAACTGACAGAAACTGAGCAAAGATGGTCCATATGGGAGAAAGAGGCATATGCTGTGCGGTGGGCAATGCTCACATGGAGACATTTCCTGGAAGGAAACCAAATCCCCTTTGAAGTATGGACTGATCACAAAAATCTGGATGCCCTGAAAAATCCACGGAAACTCTCCGAAAAACAAGCAAAGTGGGCTCAATATTTTAAACAGTTTAATTTCACTCTCAAATATTTTCCTGGGAGAAAGAACTTCTTAGCAAAAGCACTGTCCAGAAAACCCCAATACAACAGCAAAAAGATTGAGATTATAAAACCAATGATCCAACCAAGCCAACTAGCAGCCAAAGTAATCACCCAGGCACAAGAGAAAAAAAAATCATCACTGACTGAAGACACAACGACATCAATATTTAAGGAGGCACCACTTAAGGGCGACTGGCTCCTTGCTAACAAAAACACTTGTTTACTCAAAGATGGACTGGCCTGAGTAGAAAACAAACTTTATGTCCCTGCAAGCCAGAGAATGGATCTCATGAAACACTGCCATGACTCCAAAATAGCAGGACACTTTGGTTTTGTAAAAACCCTGCAGTTTTCAGGACACTGAAAACTATGTTGCGAGCTGCCCCAATTGTGCTGCTGCAAAGAGAAGACAAGGAAAATCTTCTGGACTTTTACAGACAGTAGCAGACCCTTCTGCACCCTGGAAAGAGATTTCTGTGGGCTTTATTGTGGAGCTTCCCAAAAGTGCTGGAAATACTGAGATTTGGGTTGTAACTGATCTTTTTTCAAACAGGTTCACTTTATTCCATGCCAAAAGATCCCAACTGCCAAGGCATTGGCAAAGATGTTCCTAATACACATTTATCGCCTTCATGGAGTTCCCCAACAGATTATCTCAGATAGGGGTGTTCAGTTCACATCCAAATTGTGGCGGGCATTTTTAAACCTATTAGGCTCCACCCAGGGTTGTCATCAAATAACCCCCAGACGGATGGATCAAGAGAGAAAGTTAACAGTGTATTAGAACAATATTTAAGATGTTTTATTAATTATCAACAGGACAATTGGACTGACCTTCCTTTTGCAGAGGTAGCATACAATAACTCAGTACATAGCAGCATGGGGTTCACCCCATTCCAGGTAGCCACAGGCCAAGAATTCAACTCCATGCCAAAACTACCCACCAAAGAACCTGAAATCCCCACCCTTAAGGAGTGGATCAATAACTTACAAGCCATGTGGCCAGTGGTAAGATTATCTTTACAGGAAGTTAGAGCAGTTTTTAAAGCTCAAGAAGACAAAAAACTCTGTGATCCTAAACCTTTCCAGATTGGGGACCATGTATATTTGTCCACAAAATTCTTAAAATCATTACAACCCTCTAAGAAACTAGGGCCCATTCCCCATCTCCAGAATTATTAACCCTGTGACGGTAGAGCTTCAATTTCCCAAAACACTTAAGCAGATTCATCCAGTATTTCACTGTAGCTTGCTCAAACTGGAGATCACTTCAAACCTCAGACCCCCCCACCCTTCCCACACGTCCAACTCCCATCATGGTACATGGGGAACAACATTCTGAAATTAAAGATATCCTTGATTCGCGCACTCACCGTGGATCCACACAATATTTGTAGCTTGGAAACACCTTTCTTCCTCAGAAAATGAGTGGGTAACCAAACAACACGTGAAAGTACCCACATTACTACGTAAGTTCCACCTAAAATACCCTGATAAACCATCCTAAATTGCAAATGTAATGCATGATTTTTGTTTTTTACAGGTAGACCTATCTTTTTTAAGAAGGGCAGGATGTCAGATCCATGCATCTGTCATTTCTTCAATGGAAGAAGAAAGGGGGTGGGGGTGGAGACTGATAAAGAAATCCTTCTTGATGTAACCTGAATATATTTAATTTTATATCAAATTTGTATAACCTACACATGATACAATGGAGGGATGAAACCCAGATGGCCGGAACCTATCACCTCTGAGAGAGACAGCCAGGAGGTGAAGAGACCATAAAAATTCCACAGTAAGATATGTCCTGGGAAACTGAAAAAGATCGTTCTAAGAAGGGGGTGGGGGGAATTAACATGTTGCCTCTTTGTTTTACTAAATACACATCAAGAGAAGGGGAGGGGTTTTAAACTCCCTTATCTATCTCTGCATGTCTGAGAGACCTTAGACGTTACTTTTAACCCCTACATGAATTGTCTCATCTCAATAAAGGATTCCTTTTGATAGGTTTTGATACGTTTTCAGAAGTTCATTCTAGTTGATTGAATGGGAAAAGTTCTGTAGCCTGACATAAACGCAATACACAGCCATTACTGTCTAAAACACTGGCAACAAAAGTGAGTACACCCCTAAGTGATAATGTCCAAATGGGGCTCAAGTAGCCATTTCCCCTCCCTGGTGTCATGTGACTCGTTAGTGTTACAAGGTCTTAGGTGTGAAGGGAGAGCAGGTATGTTAAATTTGATGTTATCCCTCACACTCTCATACTGGTTATTGGAAATTCAACATGGTACCTCATAGCAATGAACTCTCTGAGGATCTGAGAAAATGAATTGTTGCTCTACATAAAGATGGCCTAGGCCAAGACCCTGAAACTGAGCTGCAGCATGGTGACCAAGACCATACAGAAGTTTAACAGCACAGGTTACACTCAGAACAGGCCTCGCTATGGTCAACCAAAGAAGTTGAGAGCCCATGCTCAGCATTATATCCAGAGTAGGCTTTGGGAAATAGACATATGGGTGCTTGCCAGAATTGCTGTAGAGGTTGGAGGGGTCAGTTGTCAGTGCTCAGACCATACACTGCATGCTGCATCAAACTGGTCTGTAGGGTTGTCATCCCAGAAGGAAGCCTCTTCTAAACATGATGCACAAGGAAGCCCACAAACGGTTTGCTGCAGACAAGCAGACTAAGGACATAGATTTCTGGAACCATGTCCTGTGGTCTGATGAGACCAAGATATACTTATTGGGTTCAGAAGCTGTCAAGCATATGTGGTGGCAACCAGGAGAGGAGTTCAAAGAGAAGTGTGTCTTGCCAACAGTCAAGCATGGTGGTAAGAATGTTATGGTTGGGCTGCATGAATGCTGCCAGCACTGGGGAGCTACAGTTCATTGAGGGAACCATGAATGCCAACATGTACTGTGACATGCTGAAGCAGAGCATGATCCCCTCCCTTTGGAGACTGGGCCACACGGCAGTTTTCCAACATGATAACAACTCCAAGCATACATCCAAAACAACCACTGCCTTGCTAAAGAAGCTGTGGGTAAAGGTGATGGACTGGCCAAGGATGTCTCCAAACCTAAATCCTATTGAGCATCTGTGGGACATCTGAAATGGAAGGTGGAGGTGTGCAAGGTCTCTAACATCCACCAGCTCCTTGACGTCATGGAGGAGTGGAAGAGGACTCCAGTGGCAACCTGTGAAACATTGGTGAACTCTATGCCCAAGAGGTTTAAGGCAGTGCTGGAAGATACTGATGGCCACACAAAATATTGACACTTTGGGCTCCATTTGGACATTATCACTTAGAGATGTACTCACTTTTGTTGCCAGCAGTTTAGACATTAATGGCTGTGTGTTGCGTTATTTTGAGAGGGCAGCACATTTACACTGTTATACAAACTGTATACTCACTACTTTACATTGTAGCCAAATGTCATTTTTTCAGTGTTGTTATATGAAAAGATAAATATTTACAAAATGTGAGGGAGTATTCAATTTTGTGATATACTGTATATACCATCAATGCTATATCTACAGTGTAGTATTGCTAAAGACTTCCAGGTCTTTAGAAAATAGGTAGTTTCTTTGTACCACTGATAAACATGTAAAAGGAAAGAAATTGTAAGATACAACTTTTCTATAATATTACTATCATGATGGAAACTAATTGCCAGATATTGCCAGATACTCTTGTTAAAATGTCATGGAATCTTCCTGAATATTCTATCCACTAAGGGAAAATAAAGAATGTAATAAAAAAGAAAAAAAATGAAATTAGAAAGAACATGTTAAGTAGTGGCACAGTGCAGAAACCAGGTGGGCAAAGAGGGATAAATCAAGCAAGTGGTGACAAGAGAAAGGAGTGGGTCTTAAAAGCAGGGAAAAGGATAGATTTTGGAATCCTGTAACAAAAACTATTGCTGATAAAAAGTAATTGAATCTAGTAGTAATAGGAAAGCATATGAGGAGGAATTATAGTTCTAGAAACCAAGGGATGGTGTCTTTCAAGAATTGTAAAAAATAAACATTTCTCCTGGTTCCCATCACCACAAGAAGAAAACTGGTATATACATTAATCTGAACCTCCCCAACACTCGTTTGTCAACAGGGTTCTAATCTCACCTCAGATGTTTCAAAGGATTGTATTTCTCTTGGCAATGCTACTGCATGCCTATTGAAGTAGTCCATGGTGATTGCATTGTTCCAATAACTCAGGTTGTTTTCTGGATTTGATGTCTTCTTTTTTCGTCGCATGCAGCACACAGTTAATAGCACAGCTGTAAATACAAACATGTTGGGTTTCTGTTGTGAATCAAGTGGAATGATTGCTAGTATGAAATATTTAGACTAGAGCTACTTTATCATTACTGGACTCTTTCCAACCTCATTCCTAATAGCATGATATATACTACAGCAACTTGATTAGATGCGTTATGTCTGGAGGCTTCCATTTTACCTTGTATCAAGCAATTATTTATTGATTTATTTATTATTTTACTAGACAACCTAGGACCAATTGGGTCATCCTTTCAGAATTATTTCCTTACATGAAAAGAGCTTATTTAAAATAAATTATTTATATTATAATAGTATTCTTATTATATCACCTCCTTCTTTCTACATGTAATATAAGCTGTTTCCTTTCTTCTCATAATACTCAGCAGAATACCAGTTAAGCAGCTTCCTCTGCAGGAAGAAGGAAATGAAGCTGTGGATCATGACACCCTTTTCCCATACCATCCAAGCATATTTCTAAGGGCCCACTCCTTCCAGGGAGACAGCTGTTGTGTCCTCTCACCCCCCCAACAACCAGCCCAGTCACATAAGCAAATATATTTCCTTGTCTTTCACTATCCATTGCTGTTAAAATATTTCAAATTTTGTCCTCAGTTTCAAATCAGCCAGTCATCAGTCAGTTGGGCACAGGAGCCAGAGGGAGGTGGGAAAGAAAGCAGGGACATACCCCTTCAATGCTCCCTTGTGCCATGCAACCTACAGGTTTCTGGAAATGTAGTTAGAAATCACAATCAAGTGACAACTTTGCAAATATAACAAGTGTGAAAATTCTTGAAATTTCAATTGCAGAAGAGTAATGGATTCCAAATTTTGCGTGCTTTCTTTAAATTATCAGATTTGAGGTACCTTGATTCAGAATTTTTTGGGCTTTGATGCATTCATTATTTGGTTGAATGGATGAACAAACAGGAATATTTTAGCAGTGTATACACAGAACCAGTGTAAGCTCAATATTCAGTATCTACATTTTAATGTAGATTTTTATAGTTATAGACATCTTAAAACGGTTAATTTCCCAGGTTACAAGCATTTCCTTTGTGAACGTTCAAAGTTTTACGCAATCAGCACCCACTAGCATTTACAAACAAGTCCCAAAATAACAAATCTTACACCACCATGGCAGTTGTTCACTCTTACTAATGACCGCCTCTGAAACATTCACCCCACCTATTTCCCCCACGCTGGGTCTTCACAGGCACTTCACCTGTGGAGACTCACTTACCTTGCAAAGATCTCTCACGGTTTCTTTGCCTGCTTCACTGCTTCAGGCTTTTGGTGCATTCACAGAGAACAAAGGCTTAATGTACTGCGAGTTCAGTAGTGCAAGATCTTATGCTACTGATCTTGTGTGATCTCACACTTTAGGCCACTATTATCTGGGAATTAAGGCCTGGACATTTGCAAATGGAGGGAAGGCTTCAGGCCCTCCCTCCATTTGCCATTTCCTTGCTGAAGCCTGCAGGGAGATTGCATTCTTGTAGGCTTCAGCAGCCCTTTGCAAAAACTTTTGTTGGCACCAGTGGAACTTGGGAAGAGCGGGCGCATCCCTCCAAAGCTCTGTTCCTACCGGCAAAGCTTTTTGCAAAGGCTGCTGAAGCCTACAGGGATGCAATTCTCAAGCACAGAGGGGTATGAGTAGGCTCAGAGGGGTATGTGTCCCTCTGAACCTCCTTTTTTGTCACCAAAAGCCAACTCAAGCAGTTTGGTAGTGAGAAAGGAAGGCCGGAAGGGCGCGTTCATCCCTCTGGGCCTCCTTTTTTGTCGCTGAATAGTTTAGCAGCAAGAAATGAGGCCCAGAAGGGCATACATGGGCCTCCTGCATCCCTCTGGGCCTCCTTTTTCGTTGTCAAAGGCCAATTCAAGAGCTTCAGTAGTGAGAAAGGAGGCCCAGAAGGCCTCCTCCATCGCCAAAGTCTGACTCAAGTGGTTTGGTGACGAGAAAGGAGGACAGGAAGGCCGCACATGGCCTTCTGGGCCTCCTTTTTCATCACCAAAGGTTGCCTCAAGTGGTTCAATGATGAGAAAGGACACCCAGAAGGATGTAGGCCTAATTTTTTGTCACCAAAGGCCGACCCAGATAGTTGGATGGTAAGAAAAGTTCAGAAGAACACATATGGCCCTCTAAGGCCTCATATTTCATCGCTGAAAGCTGACTCAAGCAGTTTGATAGTGAGAAAGGAGGCCCAGAAGAGTGCATGAGGCCCCCTGGGCCTCCTTTTTCATTTTCAAAGACTAACTCAAGTGTTTTGGTGGTGGGTGTTATGTCCTTGGGGCTGACACCAGTTCCCCATCAGGTCCGCAATTCCTGCGGGGGCGTTCTTAGTCCCCATTGGCTGGCTCCCTTCGACAGTCGGCTATAAAAGCCGGCTGCTAGGTTGAGCCAGCTGCTGTTCGCTGGTAGGTCTGCTGTTAGCTGCAGACGCGACAGCCCCCTTTATTCCCACGAATAAAGTGTGTTATGACTGAAGCTCTGGTGTGGCCTCCCTCCTTTCCGAACTTAACATTGGCGACGAGGATGGGATGTGGCCAACCAGCAGCTATACGAGAGCTGAAAATCACAAATCTGAAGCGCTGAACCGTAGCCGCGACGTTGAGAGCTCGGTCAGCCATTTGAGAAGGAAGCGAAGCGGAGCGTGTAGCCGCTCAAGAACACAAACTAGCTACAAGAGAGTGGGCACTGAGAGCCTCAGCCGCCCAACAGCAAACTTGCCGGAATTTTGTGTAGCGAAGCTCCAGCGCGACGCTCACGACCGCTAAATCTAGGCGCGAAATTCAAATCGCTGTCAGCGCGCAGCTGCAGCATCGCCGCCTCGCCCTTGTAAGGGCGCGAATTTCAAACAGACGTCAGTTATAGCGTCTGTTCCCAGCCGCCAAGGGCTGCAGAAAGCGAGAAAACCCAGAGAGATTCCACGAGCTGAATCACCAGACCGAAATTGCACTGCGAGCGCAGCTGCTACCTGTACAACCCAGAGAGAACTCAGAAGCTGAACACTCATTTAACAGCACTACAAACTGTAGCTGCTACCTTTTCCAGGGCCTGTATTCCCAGTGAGACTTGTTTTACCTGCCACAAGCTGAACCAGTCATGAATGCGAATCCGGCGTTCCAGCCATTTAAGCCAGACGAAGATAAATGGGACTCTTATAAAAACCGGTTTAACCATTATATTGATGCTGTGGGTCTGGCCGACGCTACAGACAACAAAAAGAAGTCCTTCTTCCTGAGCTACTGTGGGGCCATCGTATTTGACACAGCAACAGCACTGTTCGCCCCAAGAGAACTCAAGAATGTCCCATGGTCTGAGCTACTGGAGACCCTCTCCAATCATTATTTGCCGAAACCGTCACAGATCGCGAGACGCTTCGCCTTTCGCATGAGGAAGCAAGCGGAGGGAGAAACCATAAACCAACATATGGCAGCCCTCAGAACCGCAGCCCTGCACTGTGAATTTAAAGGCTACCTTGATGACATGCTCCTGGACCAACTTGTCTGCGGAGTCAAGGATACAAGACTACAGAGGCGGTTGTTGGCAAGGAAGGACCTCAACCTCGCACAAGCCATCGAGGAAGCCCTGGCTACAGAATTGGCAATACAGTCAGCGGCTGAAATACAGGGAAGCACCCCCAAAGGTAATCCAGTCACTGTACATTCTGAGGAGGCAGTGAACGAAGAAGAGCCCATCGAGCAATCTGAGGTGCACCGTCTCAAACCATTCAAGCAGCCACAGGTAGGAACTAGACCGAGAGAAGGCAACGTACCTAGGCACACCCCGCTGTGCCTCTCCTGTGGGGGTCCCCATGCCAGAGCAACGTGCAGGTTCAAAAGTGCCACCTGCAACAACTGCAGCAGAAGAGGACACATCGCTAGGGTGTGCCAGGCAGCGCACGTGGCTCCACAAAAGCCACCATCTTACGCCCCCTCGGGGCCATCCAGGCAAGTAGAAAATTGTTTTACATGCTATCAAGCTAACCATACCTTCTTAACACCCAATAAAATTAAACTCTCCATTCATTTAGAAGGTAGACCCTGCCTAATGGAGGTCGATACCGGGTCAGCGCTCTCGATTATTTCATGGAGCACGCTCAAGAAAATACGTCCCAGCCTGTCCAGGAAACAGCTGCAGAAGAGTCGCCTATCCTTACGAGACTACCAAGGGAAGAACATTCCAGTAATCGGAACAGGCAAGTTCCTAGTCAAATTCAGAACCTTTAAAGGCCACCTGCCATTAGTGGTAGTTGATGGTGCCCTTCCTAGTCTTTTGGGGTTGGATTGGTTCCCCTCTCTTTGCCTTAGCTTAACGGGGGTTCATTCTGTCTCGTCCTCTGACACCGACTCACTGTTCTCTGATTATGCTGATGTTTTCAGCGATGAATTAGGGTGCTACAAGGGCACACCTATTTCCTTCTCAGTGGATCCCCAGGCAGTTCCCATCCGCTTGAAACCGCGGAGAGTGCCATTCGCTCTGCGTTCTAAGCTGGATGCGGAACTAGACAAATTGTTAAAACAAGGGGTAATTGAACCCACGGATTTTGCTAAGTGGGAGACACCTATTGTCACACACCTAAAAAAAGATGGTAGTATAAGGATGTGCTCAGACTACAAGACCACAATAAATCGCTATTTACAGACTAGCGCATACCCAGTGCCAGTAATCCAGCATTTATTGACACATTCGAACCCGGAACGATATTCGCCAAATTGGATATGTCACAGGCTTACCAACAGTTTCCTGTGGACAACCAAACGGCCGAATTGCAAACCATTGTTACCCACAGAGGGGCCTTCCGATGCAAGCGCCTCCAATTTGGTGTGAGTGTCGCCCCGGGCATATTCCAGTCGTTAATGGAACGGATCCTACAGGGCCTCCCTGGCGTGGTTCTGTACTTTGATGACATCTTGGTTTCCGCCCGGGACAAAACACAGCTTTTCCTCAGAGTTAGAGGGGTGTTGGACAGATTCAGACAGCATGGCCTCAAACTAAAAAAAGAAAAATGCACCATAGCCACTAAGCAGGTGGACTTTCTCGGGTACCGAATAGATGCCTCTGGCATCCACCCGGTAGAATCAAAGGTTAAAGCCATTCACGAGGCACCCACGCCGTCGTCCAAACCAGAACTACAAGCCTTCCTAGGCCTGCTGAATTTCTATGCGTCATTTCTGCCGCACAAGGCATCAGTGGCAGAACCACTGCATAGACTCTTAGATAAAAATGTTCCATGGCACTGGGGACCCAAAGAGGAATACGCCTTCAGGGCAGTCAAGTCACTCCTCACTTCAGACGCTGTACTGATCCAATTCAACCAGAACCTACCGCTAGTTTTAGCAGCAGATGCCTCACCTTTCGGGATTCGGGCCATATTAAGTCATAGACTACCCAATGGGTCCGAAGCTCCCATTGCGTTCTTCTCTAGAACATTTTCAACGACAGAACGCAACTATAGCCAAATCGACAAAGAGGCCCTAGCTGCCGTAGCCGCTGTTAAAAAATTTCATGAATTTCTGTTTGGGCACAACTTCGAACTGGTTACAGATCACAAACCGTTGTTGGGACTTCTCTCCGGAGAGAAGCAAACACCACAAGTCTTGTCTCCCCGAATGACAAGATGGACCTTATTCCTGGCAGCGTATTCATACAAGTTAGTTCACCGTCCAGGAAAAAATCTCAGCCATGCAGACGCCCTCAGCCGATGCCCGCTACCAACGCCCGTGGAGGATCCGGCCCCAGTCCACACCATTTTTGACACCAGTGAGTTCAGAATTCCAGTCACTGCGAGAGACATTGCCTTCCAATCCAGGAAGGACAGACTGATCGCCCAGGTCCTGGACTGGGTACGGAGGGGTTGGCCAGGTAGTAACCCTTCTAACGAATTTTCACCCTTTAAAGTCCGCCAACAGGAACTTTCCAGTTTACAGGGTTGTCTGCTATGGGGGACCAGAGTTGTCATTCCGGAATCACTACGCAGACCCATCCTGAAGGCATTACACGAGGGGCACCCCGGCATTGTACGAATGAAGGCGTTGGCACGGAGCTATGTATGGTGGCCGGGCATGGACGACGAAATTGCGAAATGGGTAAGCTCCTGCCGTCCTTGTCAAGAATCCCGGCCAGCGCCCCCAGTCACCCCTCCCACCAAATGGGAAAGCGCCAACGCACCATGGTCTCGTCTACATGTTGACCTGGCCGGCCCATTCCATGGCAAGACATTCCTAATAGTAGTAGATTCATTTTCTAAATGGATCGATGTGGCACTCCTACTCTCAACCACCACACGAGCAATCGCCCAAGCACTGACTCGTTTGTTCATCACACATGGTCTCCCAGACACTATAGTGTCGGATAACGGTCCTCAATTTACGTCCACAGACTTCAGCCGGTATGTCGCCAACCTAGGCATCCGGCACATCCTAACGGCTCCCTTTCACCCCTCGAGCAATGGGTTGGCTGAAAGAGCAGTCAGAACAACCAAAGAGGCCCTCGCCAGGTTCACCCAAGATGACTGGCATTCCAGACTCTCTAGATTCCTTATAAGCCAACACTCGACCCCGTGCACGGTCACAAACAAGTCGCTGGCAGAGCTACTGATGGGCAGATGCTTAAGGACAATACTAGACAGGCTGCACCCTCACTATTGCCCAGACACACCCATTGGGTCTAACAGTAGGGTCAGGAGTTTTGTCTTACAGGATCAAGTCTTCACCAGAAATTACGCGGGAGACCCGTTGTGGGTACCTGGCAGGATCGTGGCCATCACGGGGCCCAGGTCGTACCACGTCCAGTTAGAAGACGGGCGCATCTGGCAGAGACACCTGGATCAGTTGAGGAGCCGGCAGAACGAGCACGCCACCACCGACCCAGAGACCACAACAACATTCCAGGCACCGCATCCGGCACCTAGCTGGGACACTCAGAGTAACCTGCCTCCACCAACCGAACCGAGGGAGCAGACGGCTGACCGTGACCATCCTACAGAACCAGCAACCATCCCCAGCAGTTCCTCTACCGCACCGGGAGACCGAAGCGACTCGACAACCCGGCCAGCGACCGGCGAGCAAGGTCGGGTGGCTGGACAGCTACCAAGGGACCAAATCCCCGCTGTCCCGAACTCTGTGCCACCCGCTCCTACACCCGGACTAAGACGATCAGAGCGGCAACACAAACCGCCTTCATACCTTAAAGACTACTCATGTTCGTATCTGGGGGGAAGGGGTGTTATGTCCTTGGGGCTGACACCAGTTCCCCATCAGGTCCGCAATTCCTGCGGGGGCGTTCTTAGTCCCCATTGGCTGGCTCCCTTCGACAGTCGGCTATAAAAGCCGGCTGCTAGGTTGAGCCAGCTGCTGTTCGCTGGTAGGTCTGCTGTTAGCTGCAGATGCGACAGCCCCCTTTATTCCCACGAATAAAGTGTGTTATGACTGAAGCTCTGGTGTGGCCTCCCTCCTTTCCGAACTTAACAGTGGGAAAGGAGGCCTGGAAGGGTGCACATGGTCCTCTGGGCCTCCTTTTTCATTTCCAAAGGCCAACTCTAGCATGGCCCTCTGGGCCTACTTTTTCTTCACTGAAGGCAGACAAAAAAGAAGGCCCGGAAGGATATGTGCAGCCCTCTGGGCCTCATTTTTAATCACCAAAGGCCTACTCCAGTGGTTCAGCAACAAGAAAAGAGGCTTGGACTGGACCTCCAGGCCTCCTTTTTCATCACCAAAAACCAACTCAGAGGGTTGAGCAGTGAAAAAGGAGGCCTGGAAGGGTGTGCGAGGCCTCCAGGCCTCCTTTTTCATTGCCTAGTTTCTTCAAGCCCTTTGCTGATGAGAAAGGAGGGAGCAGGCAAAGAAACAGGTTGGAGAGGAAACAGATCTTCATAAAGTAAGTGACCCAGCATGGCAGAATGGGGGGAGCAATTGTGGGGACCCCTGGGGAGGGAGAATGAGGTATCTGTAAGTTGGGGAAGCCTTGGGTGGCCTGAATCAGATGGCCTAGTCCATTGCTGCCCTCCCATGGCCTTCCCTACCCCGAGATACCTCATGTGCACTGAATGACTTACGCATTCGATTAGCAAATGCGTAGAGGAAAGCAGAAAGTGATCTCATTCATGGTACAAGATTTACTCCCACAAGTCTTCAGATTACGAATGGAATGGGCAGGCTCAAGGACTTCCTGTAATTTTTTATTCCATGAATCAACAGCTAAGGCAATAATCCTGCATAGAATTAGAAATTACCTAGAACTCTGAAACTACAGATCTTTATTAGTAAAATTTGGGTTGCATTTTTATTTGTATTTCTTTCCTGTGTGAATTTAAGACAGTGGTTCCCAAAGTGGGCGGTACTGCCCTCTTGGGGGGCAGGGGAATGCCTTAGGGGAGCTAAGAGCAAAGGGGCTGGCAGGGGGCGCTAAGAGGTGGCAGGGCGGTGTTCGAGGCCCTGCAGGGTCACCCCATTGACTGTTGCACCGCTCCGGAGCTGGCGCCTCAAATGCGGCATCCGATGCACCACATTGTAATGGGCTCCAGGAGGAGGAGGAGGGGATGGAGTGAAGTGCACTAAATTTGAGTGTGCCGCACAGGTGCTGCAAGAGTAGCAAAAAACCATGGAGCCGGCTGTGGTGGGGCCTGGAGGGTGCGCATGAGAGGAAAAGGAGGGGAGAGGGAGGAAGGAGGCCTCTGCCACGGCTTGTGCTAATTCCTCAGCCAACCTGGATTTCCAAAAACTCGCCAAGAAGAAAGAAAAGAAGCTTCTCACGCTCTCAGAAAGTCCTGCATGCTCTACTTGGGGCTCTTCGCTATCCTTTTTTCTTCCTTCCTTTTGGAAATCTGAGCTAGCTGGAGAACGAGCGGAAGCTGCGGTGGAGGCTTCCCTCCTCCCCTTCTCATTCTTCAGCCAGCCCATGTTTCCAAAAGGAAGAAAGAAAAGGGGACAGTGAAGAGCCCCAAGGAGAGCATGCAGGGCTTTCCAAGAGAGTGAGAAGAGACACAGACAGAGGGAGGGAGAGAGGGAGAGAGAGAGAGAGAGAGAGAGAGACAAAGGGAGGGAGAGAGATTCAGCTCAATTCAGCTCTGTCGGCTCCCCTCTCTGTCTTTGCCCAGTTTTGCAAGTATTCAGCAGCAATCTAAGGCAGCAACCTCGTAGCACTGTGAGGTGAGCCTGACTGTCACTCCTTTTGGAATGCAAGGTTTACTTTTGTATCTTTCCAGAGACAGAAAGAATGTGGCCAAATTTCCTTACAGTTATTCTGTGTGTGGGAGTTGGGAAGGGGGTTGGGGAATGGGGGAGAAGGAGCCCAGACGGCAGTTGAGACGGAAGTGAAAAAGAAAGGAAAGATCTTGTAACAGCGTGCTTAGTCTTGGTAAGAATCACTCCAATTTCTGCAGTGGAATTTTCCTTGGAAAGTGGGACTCAAAGGAGGAAATTAGTTGCAATTAACAATTGGGAGTGACTATCAGATTTAGTAAAGAAAGAAAAGATATTGCAGCTAGAAGTAACTTTAAAAGTAAAGGACATATTGGATTGGTTAACCCAAATTTCTGGACTGTATTTTTACTACTACTCAACTTGAAGAACTTTGGGAAACTATTGAAAAACAATCTTATTCAGAGACATATTGATTGCAGTTAAAGTGTTTTAATTCAGCGAGTTTTACTCTCTTTCAATAATCCAGTGTGCTTTTGAACATCCTGTTACAGCCTATTGTTTACAGCGCAATAGCAGCAGCCATGGAGCAATAAATCCCTCCCACCCAGTAAATAACAGCTGCTAGTAAAACAATTAACCCTTTCCTTGCAGACTCTCAATGCTACCTCATTACTTTAATCAAACACTTTACCTTTTTCATTACCTCAAAACTTACAACTTTTCTACCTCATTACCTATATCAATGGTTTAATTGATTCATTGTTTTAATTGATTAGTGTGATTAGAATGTTTAGTGCAAACGGTGTGATTACTGATTAGTTGAAAATATCAAGATTCATCTAATTTAATTAATAAAATTAGTGATTTAGTGAATTTAATTGAACAGTGTGATTAATGATTAGTGTAATTAATTGATTAGTGATTAGTGTAATTAATTGATTAGGCTATTGTTGCTTAGCAAAATTATTTGACTAGAGAAATTATTGCAATTGATTGATTGGTGTGATATTGGCTATATTGATTACCCCAAATTGTTTCATAAAGTAATTTAATCAATGTACCATCTTAATAAACCTACCATGCCAAGAAAAAAATCCATTGCCAAACCACAACCTAAAGAGAAAGTAATCCCCATCAATGAACCACAAGACTCCTGCACATGCCTTAAATGCTACAAAACTCTAAAGGAAAATGAAAATTCCATTAAATGTTCTCTATGTAACAAATACGTTCATCATGACTGCTTGGGATTACCCGAGCAAATGATTCATCCAATGAATCAGCTAGAATCATCCAATGAGTTTCCATATCTCTGCAAATCATGCAGACCCAAACTGGATCTGTTTGAAAGAGTTGTTACCATAGAAACACGAATAACATCCCTTGATACCATAGTAGCATCCCTGGACGCTTTAAAAGAAAGATTATCCAACCTTGAAAAAAAAGACACAACCCAAAAACCTGAACATCTAATAGTTACAAGCCACATCTCTACCCAACAACCACAACCCAATCCACAAAAAAATATAAATCAGACAAATAATGATATCCCAATCCTCATCAGAGAAGCTGTTGAGCATGAACGGAAACGTCAAAATGTGATCTTTAAAAAAAAAAAGTTTTTACTGGTTTTTAAAAACAAACAAAACATAAAAACATCAAACTATCTTCCATATATGTACATCCAGTGTGCCGGTTGGTTTACAAATTGTTTTGTGCTTCCATTTCATAGTCTTCAATTACAATTACCACTGCATATAATCTCATATTTTCAATCAAAAATTAAATACCTTAGTATCATTATTAATCAATCATTTGACTATACTTTTATTCATTCATGTTTTACAAGATAATCATAATTTACTTAGTTTGTTTTGTAACAGTTCATATTATCATCCCAAATCTATCCTAAAATCATTTTGTAGATATAATAAGAAAGAAGTACATCTTTATATATTTATTATTTTCTAAAAGTCTACATATTTCATTACTGTATTTTATTGTCTAACCATTGATAGAATAGATCCCAAATTTTATAAAATTGTTTATCCTCTTGTTCTCTAATTTCAAATGTCAATCTACTCATTTCAGCACATTCCAATATTTTCTTAATGATTTCCTCCTGTGATGGTGTTTTCTCATTTTTCCAGTTTTTGGCAAATACAATCCTAGCCGCTGTTAATACATTTACAATCAGATATTTCAAGTCTTTACTATATATTTCAGGTAAAATTCCCAATAAAAATATCTCTGGTTTCAAGTCTATATGCTTTTTTGTCATTTTTTCCAACCACATGTGGATTTTAGTCCAGTATTTTTTAGCATCCGCACAAGTCCACCACATATGATAATATGAGCCAGGTATCTGATGACATTTCCAACATTTTTTGGATTTATTCTTGAATGTTCTTGCTATTCTTGTCGGGGGGAAATGCCACCTGTAAAACATCTTATACAAATTTTCTTTATATGCTGTTGATATTGTTATTTGATAATTTTGAGACCACAATTTTTGCCATTTCTCTAAATCGATCCCATATCCAAAATTCTTCCCCCAAGCAATCATAGTTTCTTTAACTTGTTCTTCTTCTAATTTAATTTCTAATAAATATCCATACAATTTTTTAATCACCTTTTCATCAGTTCCTGTCAAAATCTTATCTAAATCAGTCAATTTATCATAGAAACCTTCCATTTTAGAATCTTTATCATACCTTAAATGTATTTGCACATATGAAAACCAATTCATCTTTATACTTTGTTCCTCTAGTTTTTGTATAGATTTGAGTTCACCCTTTTCATTCAATATTTCACTATATCTTTTTGTTCCTTTTTGTATATTATAGGATAAGAAAATGCTTCAATAGTCGATAGCCAGACTGGAATTTTCAAATAACATTGTCTTTTAATCTTCTCCCAGTTTAACCACAGAGACTCCCGTATATGTCTTCTAAAATACCCCTGTGTTTTAGTTCCTTTATACCATAAAAAAGCATGCCACCCCAACAAATCATGTCCTTCTAATGTCAACAATCTAGTATTTCTTAGTGTTATCCATTCCTTAACCCACATCAGATTTGTAGCTTGATAATACAACTCCCAGTTAGGCAAACCAAATCCTCCTCTAATTCTAGCATCTTGCAAAAGTTTTAACTTTATTCTCGCTTTCTTACCTTGCCACATATGTTTCAACACAATTTTATTTAAATCTTCAAAGTAATCTTTTCCAAGCCTAATTGGAATTGTTTGAAACAAATATAAAATTCTGGGTAATATATTCATCTTGATTGTTGAAATTCTCCCTATTAGTGACAATTGTAAATTTTCCCATTTCGCCTGATCTAGCGCTATCTGCTGTTTAAGTTTGATATAATTATTCTCTTTTAATGTTGCTGTCAAATATATCCCTAAGTACTTAATCTTATTCGTGACCTGAATTTTCAATAGGTCTGCCAGTTCTTCCTTTTGTCTTAATAGCATATTCTTTGTCAAGATCTTTGTCTTATCTTTATTTATTTTCAAACCAGCCACCTTTCCATATGTCTCTATCTATTCTATCAATTTTGATGCTGTTTCTAAAGGATCTTCTAAGATGAAAACCTGATCATCTGCAAATGCTTGCAGTTTAAATTCTTCCTTTTTGATTTTCATTCCTTTTATATTCTTTTCATCTCTAACATTTCTGTTTAGCTTTTCCAAAGTTAACACAAAGAACAAAGGTGATAGTGGACACCCTTGTCTTGTTCCTTTTCTTATATTGATAGAGTCTGTCAGTTCTCCCTCTATCATTACCTTTGCCGTTTGCTTATAGTATATAGCTTCTATTGCTTGAATAAATTTTCTAGCAAAACCCATCTGTTCCAACAGTAATAACATGAATCGCCAATTCACATTATCAAATGCCTTCCGTGCATCTAGAAATATCAGAGCCATTTGTTTTTCAGGATGCACCTCATAGTATTCTAAGGTGTCCAAGATTACTCTCATGTTGTCTTTAATTTGTCTTTTTGGCAGAAATCTATTTTGATCAGGATGAAAAAAGTTATTTAAATATTTTTTAAATCTTTCTGCCAATATTGAAGCAAAAATTTTACAATCTGCATTTAGTAGAGAAATGGGTCTATAATTCTTAATTTGTAATGGATCGGTCTCCTCTTTTGGAGTAAGTGTAATATAGGCTTCTGACCATGATTTAGGTATCTTCTTCTTTAACATAACTTCATTCATAACTTCTAGCAATGGAAGATTCAATGATTCTTGTAATGTTTTGTAAAATTCTGCCGGAAGTCCATCTGGGCCTGGTGCCTTTCCATTATTTTGCTTCTTGAGTGCTTCAGTTAACTCCATCATCTTTATATTGCTTTCTAACATTGTTTCAGTCTCTTTAGGTATCTGAGGTAAATTAGCATTCTGTAAGTACTGTTTAACTCTTTCCTCATCAATATTCTCCTGGTCTCTTTAATATATAAAACCCCTCCTCTTTTCTTACATTGTGTCAAGGAAGTAAATATTTTCCCTAATTTTGGCTGTATCAACAATTGTTCATATTGTTTTTTAATATGTACTTCTTGTAGACAAATTATATCAACTTTTAATTTCTCTAATTTATGAAAGGTTTTCTTTCTTTTAACAGCTGAGTTAAGTCCATTTATATTAATTGTAATCAATTTTTTCTCTTCCGTGATTATATTTTGCAGTTAAGTTTAGCAGCTCTCGTAGATCTTAGTTCACGTTGTTCCTTGGCTTCCACCTTTCCACCTACTGCACCTTCTTCTTTTTCAATCGCCATTTGGCACTCTTCTTGGAATTCAATTACTGAGATCTCTTTTTCTGCCTCTTCCTCTTTCCCTCCAAAAAATTCTGTATAAAATAATTCTGCTTTCTCAATTGAGTCAATTCTATGTCTCTGTTCTTGCCATGTGAACATTAAACCTTCTGGAATCAGCCATCTATAATTCACCTCTTTTTTAAGTAGCATTTTAGTCAGGAATCGGTATTCTCTTCTCATCTCTCTTATTCTTCTGGGTATTTGTTTCAAAACCACAATCTCCTTGTTTTATATTTCAATGTTTTATCTTTTGCCACTTGCAATATTTGCATTTTAATGGCTTTCTTTGTAAATCTAATATGAACTTCTCTTGGTAAGCTATTTCTCATCGCATATCTTGTGAAAACTCGATAAACCTCATCTATTCCATCCATCATCTTCTCTTGAGTTATTTCCAAAGCTTCAGCCAGTATTTCTATCATTATTTCAGCTATGTTTTGTCCTTTTTCTTCCTCTACGTTTTGGAATCTAAGATAGAATTCTGATCTATCCATCTCCCATCTCAACATACCACTTTTATCTTGTTCAACCACCCTTAATCTATTATCAATATCTCCAATCTTCTTATCTCTTTGTTTATCTTCTTCTTCAATTTTCTGGAATTTCTCATCATACTTCAACATCATTTGTTGGATGTTCTCCACTTTTTCATTGGTATTCCCTGTCCTTTGTTCAATGTTCTCTATTCTCTTTTCAATATTCTCTGATCTTGCTTGAATATTTTGAATTCGTTGCATAATCATCTGCAGAGTCACCTTTTCTTGTTCTTTTTCTTGCTTTAACATTGTCTGTATTGAACGTTGTCCTCCAGATGGTGAAGAGGAAGAAGTAGAAGTTGAAGAACCAGGAGCTGTAAATTTCCTACTCATTTTAAGCAATTCAAAATCTTCAGGTTCTTCTAAACCTTAATCCAATTGTGAAGTAACCAATTATAGTTCAAAATAAAAATAGTAGAAAAAAGAAGCCCAATAATAATGATTAAAAAAGAAAAAAAAGGGAGGACAAAATTTCTTCAGGTTCTTGCATACCTTAATCCAATCAGTAGTTAGATGAAGAAAAAGGCTTGGGGAAAAAAAAAAAGGAAAAGGAAAAATTCTTCAGGTTCTTCAACACCTTAATCCAATTGAAAGGTCTCAAATAGAAAAGAGTGCATAAGAATAAACCAGAAAGGTAGATGAAAAAACAAAAATACCAGGAAAGGGGAAAAAGGCTATTCCCTTAAAAAAAAAAACATTAATACTAAAGCTTTCCCTTTAAAATAAAAAGCAAATGTAGAGATTGGACTTCCAAAGAAAAAAAGAAAAACAAAGACAAGCTCCAACAAAGCCAAAAACTCAAATAGTTATTACAAGAAAAAAAAAAGATAAAATGAAATACAATAAAGCTGGTGAGGAGGGATAGCACAACTTCGAAAAAGTAAAAAGAGCACACTGCACTTTGTTTAATTATCCAAGGCTCTTATTATAGCTCTCTTCTCCAAAAACCTATCACCTTTTTTCCCCCTAGGTTTCAACACCAGACTCCAGCTGTTGATAGAAACCCAAAAGAGCACCTGCGATAATACTCTCCCATGCTCTTCCCTCTATCTTATCAAATAGCAATGTCCTTGAAAAAGAGTCTCAGTTCTTTCTTTCTCAGCTTTGTCTGGTCACAGGGAAATACAATATTTTCAAGCCTCTAGTTGGCAGTGTTACAAAGTTTCTTTGCTCTCACTTTCCCCCTCCTTTTCCAAGCAAGATATAATAAGAATTAATAAAAAAAAAGAAAAAGATATTTTTAAAAAAAGAAATAACTAAAAAGTAGCCTCTAGCCTAAAATATTACAAAATCAAAAAGGAGAAAAAAAATAGATGTAAAAGAAAAAAACCAGTCTAGTTTCAAAATATAAGATCATGTTTTGAAAATCCAGCAATGAGGAAAAAAAACATTATTTTAACATTCCTGTTTAAAATCGCCGCTTAATCACTTCTGTCAAAACTTTTACAGATTCTTTCTTTTCCTTAGGGTGTCCTTTCAGATCTTAGAATAAAGAAAAAGTTCTCACCAAACCGGCACACTCTCTCTTTCTGTTCTCTTTCGTTTCGGAGCTGTCCCAACTTCAGCAGCTTTAACGGCTGCCTCTTTGCCGCTGGCAAAAAGAGCTTCTCCTGGATCTACCGGTATCCCTAGGATCGACAGGATGCGCTCCTCACTTTCACTGTCTCTTTGGGACGGTTTAAATCCGATAGGACCATTCAGAAGCAAAGATATCGGGAGCGATCTCAGACCTCCAAGATTGCATGCTGTATCATCACAATGCCAGCTCCACCCTCCCCAAAATGCCATTTTATTTGGTCTAGAGGACATCAATGACAATGATGACATCATAACTGTCTGCAACATCATCAGTGATTATCAAGCATCAACCATCTCCCCGGATGAAATACTTGACATTTTCCGTATCGAGGTTTCCCGCATCGGCCCAGAGTTCAAAAACAGAGACAGCTCTGTGGCCCCACGCTTCTGCAGGGTCATTTGCAAAAATGAATCAAGCAAATGTAAATTCATTTATACTATAAATTCACTTGCCAAAAGCAACACCAACCATAAGAACCTCTGTGACCTAACCATAAGCAACGTGCCCACTCCCGTGTACTCCACACAGAACTCAAAAAACGACTAGTAAATGGAGAGAAGGACTTGTACATTGACTACCGTGCTGACTGTATCCAAAGTAAATCACACAACCTGCAACTCAGCTTTAACCTTCAACCAATCCACCATCACCCAAGACTAGGCACGCACGCCCCTAACTACCTCAATTCCAACTACAGCTGGCCTTAAATGCAAGCTACTCAATGCAAGAAGCCTTGTGAAAAAAATACCTGAATTTCTCCTCTTACTAAATATGGCTAATCATATTTTCACAGACAATTCATATTTTCACAGACAAATCATATTTGTCTGTGGAACATGGCTCAATGCCTCTCTCCCTGACTCCATTACCACAGTAAGAGACTATCATGTTTACCTATCAGATCGTGAAATTCGTAGAGGAGGTGGTGTCGCTATCTAAAAGTCCTTATATCTAAAAAACATCCAAGTTACCCAGGAGCTTGCTCTTCCTGAGACCATCATCTGTGAACTATCTTTAAATATCACATTTCAATTCTTACTATGTTACAGAGCACCTGATTATGACATTCAACATGTAAACAAGCTAAATTCACTACTAACATGGGCAACATCCTGCCCACACGCTTTTATCTTTCTTGGTGATTTCAATCTACCTCATATTAACTTCATAGTTTGAATTTAATTTACAGAATACAAATTAAAGAACCCTTTTCTAATAGTGACCACAATATGATTGACTTTTGTCTCAACATACGCCCACACAAAAATCATCACAATGACGTAATCCCCAATTATAACTTCAAAAAAGGCAACTATGATCTTATAGACAACGATCTCTCATCCCTTGATTGGCAATCTCTATTCAATGGATGCGATACTGTTGAAGACCATTACAACATATTTTTACTTGAAGTCAAAAGAGTCATCAAACTATATGTACCAATAACAACTTCCAAAACAAACAAAAAATTACCCATAACAATAAGGAAACTTTAATCCAAAAAGAGATCACTCTGGTGGAAAAACAAATATGGTCACTTTGCCAACTTCAAAAGCTGATACAAAAATATATGCCACCAGATAAAGACTGAATGCATCAATTATCACATTAAGCAAGATGAAAACCTTCTACGCACCAATTCCACCCATGCCTTTTACAATTTTGTAAACAACAAACTAAAAGACTCAAGGTCCATCCCACTCAAGATAGGACCTAATGGTAAAGACTGCAAAGATGACACCATTAAAGTCAACAACTTTAACACATTCTTTGGCTCAGTATTTGTAAACAGCAATGGATCATGCCCAGTATTTCCTAGCCGAACCACAGAAAACTACAATGATCTAATACATATCGATTTTACAGAAGACAATGTTGAAAAAGCACTATGCAACCTAAAACCATCTCTATCTATTGGACCAGACGGAAGATGTGCCTACTTCTTTAAAAAGCTATCCACTGCTATAGCAGAACCCCTAAGCATAATCTTTGAAAAATCTTTCAGGACCAGCTCCTTGCCTAACTTATGGGCACAAGTCACGGTCATCCCCATCTTCAAATAGGGAGACCCCAGCCTAGTTGAAAATTACAGACCAATCTCCTTATGCTGTGTCACCTGAAAAGTCATGGAATCAATTATTAACCAATCCATTATCTTCCACTTAGAGACAAACAACCTACTCTTTAATAAACAATTTGGTTTCAGAATGGGCATTGGTAGAAGTTACCGTGAATGCCCTTTCTATCTATGCTGCAAGAGAGCCCAGAATGGGTTGACTCCTCCCTATGACATCATTTAGCTGAGTTTGTACTAAGATATAAAAGCCAGCCCCTGGGAGAGACCCCAGCTTTGGCAGAGATACTTGACAGACTGAAAGGTGTCTCTGAAAGCCCAAAATAAATACAGAAATATGTCTTATCCTCTCCAGACATATCAAGGGAAGGGCTGGGCTCTCTTACAGCAGAGATAGAAAGGGCGTTCACAGTAACTTCTACCAACACCCATTTTCCTCCATGCTGCATCGAGAGCCCAGGATGGGACATACCAAAGCTTGCATGTTCATGGGAAGGTCCTCGTCCAGCTCATCACATCGACTGTGGAACCACTTGTTGAAGCACCCATCTGCCGAAGGCTGCAGTCGCCGAGGCAAAGGCATCCAGATGGTAGTGTCTGATGAAAGGAGATGGAGATGTCCATGTGGCCACACGACAAATCTCCTCAAAGGATGCTTGGGTCACCCAGGCAGCAGAAGTGGCTGCGCTTCTGGTAGAGTGCGCCATCAGACCTCGGGGAACTGGAAGGGCCGCAGCTTTGTAGGCCTGCTCAATGCAAGACTTGACCTACCTGCTAATAGTAGAAGAGGCCTTGTGCCCCAAGTGAGAAGGGAAAAAGGAAACAAACCTGGCTTCTGACTTCCTGAAGGAGGAAGTGTGCTTAATGTATATTCTAAGTGCCCTCCTGACATCTAGCATATGCCACTGCCGCTCTAAGTCATGGTGCAGGAGAGGACAGAAGTCAGGCAAAACAATGTCCTGGGACCTGTGAAACCAGGTGTTAACCTTCGGAATAAATGAGGGGTCAAGGTGGAGAACAACCCTATCATTGTGAAAGGAAGAAAGGTCCTGTCTGATGGAAAGAGCAGTAAGCTCGGAAACCCTCCTGGCAGAAGTGATGGCAACAAGGAACACTATCTTCAGAGTCAGGAAACAGAGAAACACTGTTCTAAGGGGTTCAAAGGGGGGATTTGTAAGGGCGTTAAGGATCATATGAAGGTCCCAGGAAGGATACCTGTGAACCACTGGAAGGTGCAGATTGGAAGCCCCTTTCAAAAATCTCCTGACTGAAAGGTGATGGGATAAGGAAGGGAGTGAAGCCCATGAAAGGACCGAGGAGAGGGCTGCAATCTGCCTGCGTAAGGTGTTGGGGGCCAAGCCTTTCTCCAGCCCATGCTGAAGGAAGCTAAGAACTTCTGCCAACTGGGCTGAAGCAGGAGAAAGACCCTCCCTGAGGCACCATCGGGAAAAAGCCTTCCAGGTGGCATCATAGATGTGCCTTGTAGAAAGTTTGCGAGACGCCAGGATAGTGAGGATGACCCTTTCTGGAAGATCAGTCTCCTCTAGTCGTTGCTGCTCAAGTGCCACATGGTCAGCTTGAACCACTGGGGCTCTGGGTGGAGCAGGGCCCCCTGGTGAAGGGAAATTAGATGGGCTGGGATCCTCCAAGGAGAAGCCACCGATAGGTTGACCAGGTCCGCAAACCAGGGCCTCCTTGGCCAATAGGGTGCCAGGAGGAGGAGCTCCACTTGTTCCTCCAACATCTTCCGAATTACTGCCAGAATGATGGGAAGTGGGGGAAAGGCGTAGAGGAGACCCTTGGGCCATCTGCACCGAAGAGCATTGGTCCCCTACACTCCCTGGCAAGGAAACCTGGTGAAGAATCTGGTGACTTGGGCGTTTTGAGGAGTGGAGAAAAGATCCACCTCCGGTGTTCCAAATCTGAGAGAAAGGTCCCTGAATAGAGATGGAACAATGGACCATTCTGCCTGGTCAACTAGGCTCCTGCTGAGCTAGTTGGCCTGGGAGTTGTCAACCCCAGAAATGTGGTCCGCAGAGATCGACAACAGGTGTTTCTCTGCCCATAACCCCAACTGTAGATCCTCTCTCATGAGGTCTTTGGACCTTGCCCCCCCTTGCCGGTTGACATGAGCCTTTGCATCCATGTTGTCCGCAAGGACTAGAACATGAGAGCCAGTCACTGATTGCCTGAAATGCTTGAGAGCCAGAAAAATGGCTCTGAACTCTAGCCAATTTATGGGAAGGGTCTGCTCTGATCTGGACCAAGCGCCCTGAGCTATCTGGCCCTGCATATGGGAACCCCAACCCAAGAGGCTGGCATCGGTGGTTATCACTAACCTGTCTGGGTCCCTGAACAGGAATCCCCTCCAGATAGATGGGGAATGCCACCAATTGAGACATCTCCAGATTTGTGGCAGGAGTGGGACCTTGATGGATGAGTGGCTGGTTCCTGCTCATTGGTAAGGAAGCAGGAACCATTGAAGGGCTCGGGAGTGGAGCTGAGCGCATGGGACGATGCCAATACAGGAAACCATCTTCCCCAGAAGTTTGGACAGCAGCGACAGGGGGACAATTTGATGTTGCTGGATCTGGCTGATGATCTCTGCAAGGCTCTGTCCACGAGCTGGGGACAGGAAAACCTGGCACGACATGGTATTGATGACTGCTCCCAAGTGTTGCAATTTGGTTGTAGGAGAGAGCTGGCTCTTTTTGGTGTTGATAGAAAATCTGTGGCTCTGGAGACATGACAGGGTCGTTTGCAGATCCCGATGGGCTGCAAGGATGGAAGAGGAAAGAATCAAAATATCATCCAAGTAGCATTGGATCCTCACTGGAACAGAACACAGATGCCACCAATGCTGCCAGAACCTTTGTGAAGACCCTTGAAGCCGATGAGAGGCTGAAGGGAAGTGCTCGACACTGGTAATGGGTATTCTGATAACAGAAAGGGAGAAACTGGCGATGATGAGGCCAAATTGGGATGTGCCTGCCAATTTTGGTGCCATAAAAGTCTTCTTGCTGCTACAGAAGATGCCATGGCCTTGGATGCAAACTTTGCGGAATTGAGAGTAGCATCCGCAGTGAATTCCGCCACTGCGATAATCTTATTAAGATCTTGGTGAGACCGAAGGTCAGAAGCAGGCAATCTTTTCTGGAGTTGGCACAGCCACCATATGGATGCCCTCGTGAAAAAGGATGCTGCTGTTGAAGCCCGAACAGCCCAAATAGCGGCCAGGTGTATGCGCTTGAGGGTCTGTTCAGAACATTTATCATCCAGTTTCAGGATATCTTCTGGCTCTGTGGGAGTGCCAGAAGATAAGAACAAGGCCAGAACCGGAATGTCAACAGAAGGCACTGCCGGGGCATTGCCCAGGGCTGCGCTGACATTGTAGAAACGCTTATCCAGAGAAGATGGGCAAGGACCTGCCGAAGGGGAAGCACACTGTTCCTTGACCATGTCCAGGAACAAAATGGGAGAAGGCAAAATTCTCTGCATGCACTAAGTCTTGGAGAAGAGCGAATCCCCTTGGCTAGAGGGATTTCCTTGTAGCTCGGGAACCACTTCCTCTGGCGACAGCTTGGCAGTGACCAAGGCCTTCCTGAGTAATGGCCTGAAGAGAGTAGGTTTGAAGACCAATGCAGAGGATGTTTGCTCTGGGTGAAAATCCTCTTCCTCTGAAAAAATTTAGCTAAAAATCTCACCCTCTTCACACTCTGAATGAGAGGAGTAACTGTGTTCAGATGGTGAAGCCCTTCCTTCCTCATCAACCTCCTCACATTCTGGTAGAGAAGAATGGACCCTGAGGTCCTGGGGCCTGTGTAAATCAGGGTGATGGGGCAAGGAACCTATAGATTGAGAAGGGAGAAGAGCTTGAACCCTTTCCAGAGGTCGAAGAATTTGCTTGAAGCCTTCAGCCAATCCCTGCCTAATGGTCAATGAGACAACATCTGGGATATCCCCTGGTCTATGCTTAAAGGTAGAGGCAGAAGGCAGAAGGCCCGCTGCTGTGAGAGTGAAGGTGGCTTCAGGACTAGATTGAGGAGAGGTTCGAGGCTTGGAGGGAAGGGGAGGAGCATAGGGCACAGAAGCCTGTTGGAAATAAGGCCCAGATCTGCTTAAATCCCGAGGATCTGACAAGAGCCTCAGGAGACCAGGATGAAGGATGGAAAGGCTCATAGATAACTTCTCCTCCCCTGGGAGGGCTTGGTTGGGGCCCACGAGTATCACCTGAAACATGCTGTAGTTGCACTCCCTTCTGTTGAATAGTTCTGTTGAACTGCCTCTCTAGAGCTGCATGTCTGCGCTTCTCTGCCCTCAACTCAGCCTGAGTTGCCTTCTTAGGGCTAGACCCTTAGCTCTGATTTTAGCAGCCACCTCCCTCTGGACTGATTGGGTGTGTTGCCTACGTCTTTTTCTCTTATTGGGCTTGAAACCGTTCCACTGGGGGGGGGGGGAGCTCTGCCTGAGCCTTATCTTGCTCCATTTGTAGAATAAAGGCTCTTGCATTGGAAAGAAACTGTGTAGAAATTTTTATTAAGTCCTTTAGCATATAAAATGGCCCCCGGGCTTACAAAATGGCCGCTTAACCTCATGGTGGAAGGCTTCAATCCAAGATGGCCACTGACTAGGGGACACAGGATCCGAGATCGAAGAATTGATCCTTAGGCTATACAGAGCCCCGAGCGAAGTCAGCAAGGGAAAAACGCAGCAACTGGCCACACAATCAGCTGGCTTGTGCTCTTATCGGTTTGCCAATTGTTTTTACGATCGCTCAAATCTGCAGGCGTGGGGGAGGTCTACAGATGCTGCCCAGCTTGCTTACGTAGAACTCTGGTAATGCTGCTTCCAATGTTGCAGGAGAAAGAGCCCTGCTCTCCTGGAAGAGCAGCTGCTCAGATCCCTTGGAACTGCTTGGAGTAAGGAAAAAGTACTGAAGATCGCTGGTGAGTGCTATCGAACAGAACGCTTTCAGAGACACAGCTACTGACTGAAAGGAGCTGAGTCACAAGCTGGGGTCTCCCCCGGGGGCTGGCTTTTATATCTTAGTACAGAGTCAGCTAAATGATATCATAGAAAGGAGTCAACCCATCCTGGGCTCTCGATGCAGCATGGAGGAGAAAACAACTATCCTGTAATGTGCAACTCTTACACTGCAAAAACATATGGACTACACAACTTGATCAGGGCAAAACAATAGACACAATCTACATACACTTCTGTAAAGCCTTTGATTCAGTGGTACACAACAAACTACTCCTAAAACTAAAATCTTATGGTATCTCTGGACAACTGCATAACTGGATAGAAGCATTCCTGTCAAACAGAGAACAAATGGTCAAAATTGGGAGTGTCCTATCAAATTCTGTACCTGTCAATAGTGGTGTCCCGCAAGGCAGTGTTTTAGGGCCAACCCTCTTCATACTCTACATAAATGACCACTGTGATCATATTAAGAGCAACTACGTTCTCTTTGCTAATGATGTAAAGCTGTTCAATACCACAGACAATACTGTTACCCTTCAAAAAGATCTTGACTATGTATCAGAATGGTCAAACAAAGGGCAACTTCAAATCTCAACAAATAAATGCTCTGTCTTACATATTGGCAAAAAAAAAAATCAGAAGATAAAATACAAGCTGAATAGTCAAGACCTTGTTGATTATCCAAACCCTGTCAAGGACCTTGGAATACTCATTTCAAATGATCTAAGTGCTAGAGCCCACTGTAACTACATAGCCAAAAAGACATTAAGAGTTGTTAACCTAATCCTATGTAGCTTTTTCTCTGGTAATATTACACTAATAACTAGAGCATACAAAACATTTGCTAGACTCGAATACAGCTCATCAGTCTGGAACCCACATTACGTATCTGATATTAGCACAGTTGAGTAAGTCCAGAAATATTTCACAAGAAGAGTTCTCCACTCCTCTACTCATTGTAGAATACCTTATGCCACCAGATTTGAAATTCTAGACCTAGAAAACCTAGACCTACGCCTCCTTCAGTCCGATCTAAGTATGGTATATAAAATCATACATTGCAATGACTTACTTTTCAATGAATACTTCAGCTTCGACCATAACAACACAAGAGCACACAGTAGATACAAACTCAAGGTTAACCGCACCAAACTTGATTGCAGGAAATACGACTTCAGCAACAGAGTGGTCAATGTCTCGAATACTCTACCTGACTCTGTAGTTTCTTCCCCAACCCCCAAAAACTTTAACCTTAGACTGTCTACTATTGACCTCACCCCTTTCCTAAGAGTTCTGTAGGGGCATGCATAAGCGCACCAACATGCCTACCATCCCTGTCCTATTGTTTATTTTTCTTATATGTACCAATTTCATGTATTCATAACTATGTACATACTTATACCTATTATCTTGTAAGCGATTGACAAATCAAAATAAATAAATAAATAAAATAAAGAGGCATAGATTAAGAGAGAGAGTTAGAGAAGAGAGAGAGAAGGAGAGGGAGAGAGAAAGAAAGAGATGAGAAGGAGGAAAGGATGGAGAGGGAGATAGAGGGAGAAAGATAGAGATGGGAGAGGGAGAGAGGAGAGAGAGAGAGAGCAACCTCTTCCCCATAGAAAACTACAAAATCTGGGAGGTCATGTGACTCAGTGGGAGTGACATTGAGTGGCCACTCCCACCCATGTCTTGGGGCTCCCGGTGTTTTGTTTTCTGTGGGAAACAGGTCCAAATATCTCTTTGAGCGTTTAAGGTTGCAGACCCCTGACGTAGGGGGAGGCAGAGAAAGGGGGGCTTTGACCACATGCCCAATATCCAGGATCCTGCTCAGCCAAGCCCACCCCTCTTTGTAGTTGCCACGCCTGACAGCAAGTTCACAGGGTGACTCTCCTGTCAGAGATCGGCCTCCCAAACTGCCCCCCCTCTCAGGGCACTCATGTCATAGATGGCAGTGCTGTTCCCTCCTTCCTGGAGCAGGGCAGGGTTGAGGAAGACCAGGGCAGGCAGCTTTGCTCTACTTTTGCAATGTGCCACCACTGCATTCGACATGCTGGTTCCACAGGCTCTTCCCATTGAGCCCCTTACACCTCTCCGGTGCAACAGCCAATGGGGTGAGCCTGCGGTACCAGCGCCTCAAATGCCCTCCTGCCGCCTCTTAGCGCCCCCAAGGGGCTGGCAGAGGAGTGCTACAAGGTAGCAAGGGGGCGTTCATGGCACCAGCATGGCAGGCTCACCCCATTGACTGTTGCACCGCTCCGGAGCCAGCCCCTCGAATGCGGTGACGGTGGCTTTCCTTTACTTTCCCAAAGTGCTGCCGCTGTCACGTTCTGTGTCTGTTCATCCATCCATCCAAAAGGTCTGCCTGCCTGCCTGCCTACCTACCTACCTGCCTGTCTTTCTGTCTATCTACCAATACCTATCTACCTACCTACCTGCTTACTACCTATCCATACATACATCCATGTTCGAAGCGCCGGCTCTGCAGGCACATTGGGAAAGTAGAGCAAAGCCAGTCTGTGAGGGAGGGAAGAGGAGAGAGAGAGAGAGAGAGAGAGAGAGAGAGAGAGAGAGAGAGAGAG